>MCJB01005814.1:110409-133100 GCA_002018475.1 Nicotiana obtusifolia
GGGGGGAGGGCTCCAACTAACCATTCATTTGCCTCGTGAATGTTATCCAACAAAATTGGATCAATGGTATCGCGAGATTCATAACGACGCCTCAATGTTCTCTTGTATTTAATATACACTAGATCATTGAAATGCAATAGCTCAAGCCTATTCCTTTTCTTGGAGTGAATTTGCACATAAGTTGTAAAGATTAATTAATAGATTCTAATAATAATACAATATAGAATATATTAATATAATAAATCTGATTCTTACATGCTCAAATACGCTCCAATTTCTCTCGCATCCAGATGCACTACAAGTTAGGCTTAGTACTTTGACGGCAAACTTTTGCAAGTTTGGAGTTTGATGACCAAATTGCATCCACCATTCAACTGTAGAAAAATATTTTAAAAGTTAATAAGTGTAAATAAATCAAATAAATTAAATTAAAGCTATAAGGATATCTATATTAAAGTTAGTTACCTGACGACCTTATGTCTATGCTCTAATAGCCTCCTGTAAACCAAATAGGCCATCTGCTTGTGTGTACCTACCAAACCCCTCCTCTATTTGATCTACCATCGCTGCATCGGGGACCAACTTCTCAAGACATTTATGGTATCCAACCCACACCTCTGAATCTAAAGTGCCATCTCTACTATTCTTGTAAAATAATCCTGGGTTCAGAATATGGTACGCTGCATGCAAAGGTCGATGGAGTTGATTTGACCACCTGTTATCAATAATCTCAAAATCTTTCTCATATTTCTTCATATCTCCCTCAAATAACGCTTCAATTGTTTCTTTGGCTCTATCCATAGCTTCATAAAGATAGCCCATTGGTGGTTTTTTCTCCCCATCCACCATACGAAGTACCCTAATCAAAGGACTACCAACTTTAAGAGCTTGAACAACGTCATTCCAGAATGATGGAGAAATAAGAATTTTGGCAGTTTCTTTCCCCATAGCTACCTTTGCATATCTATTATCTTTCCATTCATTTGAAAGAACTAGCTTTCTCAAGTTTTTCTTTTGCAAGTAAAAACTATGTAAAGTCAAGAAAGTCGTTGCAAATCTAGTCGTGGCCGGTCTCACCAAATTTCTTTCATCTGTAAATTTCCTCATCAAATTTAACAACAATATCCTCTGACTGATTTTAAGAATATATCTTGACGGTCTTAGTGAAAACTGTAAATATAACAATAACATTTTATAGTTAATACTTAACAGGACATAATTATAAATAAAGTTAAAGCTATAAAGATAACTATATTAAAGTTACCTGAAGCACATGGGTTTTCCTTGAATATGTCACCAAACATCAAATTGATACAATGGGCAGCACATGGAGTCCCATTAAATGTGTGGTTATATAGCTTGCATCATCTTACCCGCACTAACATTCTCACTAGCATTATCGGTAACAACTTGCACAACATTTTCCTTTCCAATTTTATCAATAGTCTTTGTAAACTAGTTGTACATTTTGGTTGCATCCACAGAAGAGTTGCTAGTATCATAAGATTCAAGAAAAACACTCCCTCTTGGAGAATTCACCAACACATTTGTGACCATTTCTCCATTCTGTGCTGTCCATTTATCCATCATAATGGAACATCCAAACTTGTTCCACTCTACTCTATGCTCGTCAAACATTTTGTCTAATCTTCTTCACCTCTTTTTTTAAGATGAGTTACTTTAATTTCATGATAGCTAGGAGGCTTTATTCCTCGGCCATATTGTCCTACGGCCTCAATAAATTTATCAAAAGTTTTGTAGTTAATACAACTGAAAGGGAGCCCTGCGTCATACATCCATGTTGCAAAGGCACTTACGGCGTAATCCCTCAAAATCTTCTTGGCTTCTAAACCTGAACCAGAGTCACCTTTTCTCTTTTCTTGTTGTTTTGCGAGAAATAAAGATTGAGAGGACCTTTTGTCACTGTACGCGCCGTGGATGACCCACTAGAACTATTTGAAGATATCTTTTGAGTTTGGGGAGGGGTTCCCATTTCATCATCTTCATCAATAAGATTCGTCGATGCTTCATAATTCATTTGAGTTCTTGTCACATTTTTCTTCTCAACAATACTTTTACTTCCTCCCTAACCTCAGGCAGACAAAGAGGACATTGTACTACATTTTTAAATCTACCAATGAAATATTGTTTGTGGTGAGTTATTTCACCATGGTATGTTTTTTCACAAAACACACATTTAATTGTGAGCCTTGTATAGCATAATTCCAAGCTATATCATTTCTCTTATTAACATCGGATGACTCCGTTTCAATACTGTTAGGAAAAAATTATCAGTCAATATGCAATTAATTCTAACTCTATAACTGAAAAAAAAGGAGGAAATTTCAGGTTTAAATAAAGCTCTCTGCCTCTGTCCAAAGTGAAGCTGTGAAGAATTGAAAAACAAAAAACAGAGCCAAAAAAAGGAAAGAATAAGAGAAGAAGAACTGAAGAAGCTCTCTGAATCTGTTGACTGCAACACCTTTTTGCTCGATAGAAAACAGAGCAAAAAAAATAAAAAGAAGAGAAGAAGAAGAAAAAGGAAGAAAAAACAGACTCTGTTTTGTTGACTGCAGCAGCAGCGATCAAAAATAGAGCCCAAAAAAAAAAGAAGAAGAGGAAGAAGAAAAAGGAAGAAAAAACATAGCAAAACAGACTCTGTTCTGTTGATAAAAAACAGAGCCCGAAAAAAAGAAAGAAGAAGAGAAGAAGAAGAAAAAGGAAGAAAGAAAGAAAGGAGAAAAAAGAAAGAAGAAAGAAAAGAATTGGACACCTCTGGGCAGAGCAGAAACTTGAAGAAAGAAAGAAGAAAAGAGATGAAGAGAAGCATACCTGATGAAGAAACTTGAAGAAGAAAGGAAATCGCTGGTCTGTTGTAGGTCTATTGTCGACTTGAAGGAGAAAGAGTAAAGAAATCGCGAGCCCTAATTTTTTGTTTTAATCGCAGATTGTTGTTGCTGCCTTTTTCTTTTCTTTTTTGCAAAAAGCGACGCTTCTCCACACGCTACACAGGCAGAGGCGCTCGCCTCTTTGAAAACGTTATGCTACAGAGTAAAATGGCGACAGAAGCTCGCATCGCCTCGCCTCGCCTCGCGCTATTAGGGTTGAGGCAAGCGCTATTTACAAGCTTGGTACCAACAATAGCAAGATAATAAGAAACTTGAAGCAAAAGAAACAATTGGTAGTAATAAAGATATTAGTATAAAAAAGTAAGAGAATACTATTGATATTGCAAGTAAGAATGATAAACGCGCGACTACCTACTACTCTTATATTCTAGTTCTCGACCTCCACACTTTCCTATCGAGGGCCATGTCCTCGGTAAGCTGCAGATGTACCATGTCCTGCCTTAACACCTCTCCCAAAATACTTTTTTGGCCTTCCTCTATCTTTCCTCAACCCACCATGGCCAACCTTTCACACCTTCTCACCGGGTATTTGGGCATCTCCTCTTTACATGTTCGAACCATCTCTACCTTGCTTCCCGAATCTTGTCCACCATGGTGGCCACTCCCACCTTGTCCTGAATATCTTCATTCCCGATCTTATCTCTTCTAGTATGCTCACCTATCCATCTCAGCATCCTCATTTCCGCTACTTTCAACTTCTCAATATGCAAGCTCTGACTGCCAACACTCCGCCCGACAACCACTCTATAGGACTTACCTTTAAGTCTTGCCGGTACATTTTTATCACACAAAACACTGGATGCGAGCCTCCATTTCATCCACCCCGCTCTGACATCATCATCAATCTCTCCATTACCTTGGATTATAGACACAAGATACGTGAAACTACCTCTCCGCGGTATGACTTGTGTATCAAGCCTCACTTTCACGTCCGCTTCATAAGTTATGTCACTGAACTTGCGTTCCGGGTATCTGTCTTAGTCCTGCTCAACCTGAAACCCGCAGACTTCAGGGTCTGTCTCCAAACCTGTCTCCAAACCTCCAGTGATATAAACGACATTTGTTTGCTGAAGTGCACTCAAGTGATATCAGGTTAGTATGTGTTGATACGTGGTTATTTCAATGCAGAACTGTTCAGCTTTATTAACACAAATAGAACACCTTGCGATTATATTTTAACATTAATGTAATCTCAAATGAAGTGCATGGTTTACATTTCACCTCTGAAATGTAAGTTGTACTTCCATCATCAACGTTCCAGGAACATTGTTCAGTATGTCTATTTGTTTGCTTTGTACTCTTTGTGTTCTGATGTTTTCTCTGTAACCTGTTCTGTCAACCAGCACAAGCACCACTGATGTTCATATTTGTGTATGATGTAGAAGATCTATGACTATTTAGTGATTTTATACTGTTATTCTGGCAGGTAAAATTACATGTGTGTATTCACCCCCTAGGTTTGAGCTTGTGAATCCTGAATGTGGAAGTTACAAAAGAACCTCTCTCGTTTTTCTCTAAAATCACTGTTTGTTTGCCTAAGCATCAAGTTACCGAACAGTCTTACTTATTAAATTAGTTGCGGAGTTGCCTGGCAGTCTTATTGTCATTCCAGTGTCACAAGCTCTGCGTTTATTCTTTTTACAAGATTGAAGCATAAACTAGGAAACCCCCTCCCCTGCACCGCATCTCTTTTTATAATTGGCAAATAAGAACTCAATGACGAAAGTATAAAGAAGAAGCATACATAGGTGGAAAAAAAAGTTAGAACGGACATAATCAGAAACCTATAACATCCATAGGACTATTGATAATGACAGAAAAAGCTGACAAAACTGTTCTACTTCTACCCAATAAATTGTATATGTTTTACAGATACCAGCCACCTATCCTTATCAAAAAGTTACCATCCACCTATCATGTCTGGAGAAGCCGAGAAGGGATATGACATTAGGTTTCTAGGAAATTTTCCTTTGAGTAAAAATATGCGATTAGTTTTTTGGATGCTAAAAACACTTCATCGCTCTAAAACTTTGTTGGGACCAGCACCGCGTGGCTCTAAAGCTTTTTTGGGACCAGCACCGCGTATGGCTCTAAACTCTGGAGTAACGTTGCTGGTTAGCTTCTGATTTCCTGTTCTATGTCTTATACTTTGTGCAGCCAGTTGGTTTGGGAAAGATTGCAAAGCTGATAAATGCAGGGAAGATTGATTCGTCAGAGTTGATCACAATGAAAACTCTAAAGGTTGTCCATTGTAACTATACAGCATGATTTTGCTTGTGCTTTTTACAACTTGTTTATAATTTGAACTTCTCGTGGCAGTAGGATTCCGCGGCAATAGGGAAGCAAATAGGAGATGGAGTCAGGTTGATGGGACGTGGAGCTGAACATATTCAATGGCCCATCCATCTAGAGGTAATGTTCAGCAGAGACTGCTATGATATAGCATTTTGATTCTTAGTTTGTTTATGGTTTCTTCTGCTATTAGCTTACTTTTTTACTTATCAAAAAAAGTTTTCTTTTGTTCCCCCCCTACATTTACCAAATTTGTTGTTAAACTTGGTATAAAGTTTATTCAAATGAAATTACAAACAACGAAGAAACCAAAGAAAATAAAAGAATTACATAAAGTACACGTAAATTATTTCTTATAGAGCTGGGCTTGCATATGGGTGGCAGGATCCTTCTTTTCTTCATTGTTAACTGTATCAATTCTCTTGAGAATATGCACAGCATATTTGTCATAAAATGAGCATGAATGTTTGTCCCCTCATTCTACTCATATGACATCAACTGTTGATGACAGGTGTCAAGGGTGACTGCTAGAGCTAAAGCAGCTGTTGAAGCAGCAGGCGGGTCTGTAAGGAGAGTGCATTACAACAAATTAGGGTTGCGGGCACTACTGAAGCCCGAGTGGTTCGAGAAAAAGGGCAGGTTGCTTCCAAGACCGGCAAGGCCTCCACCGAAACTGAAGGAGAAGGTGGACAGCATTGGGCGGTTGCCTGCCCCAACCAAGCCAATTCCTTTTGCAGCTGAAGAAACAGAGGCATTGTCCGCTGCCCCAGCTTAAAAGTTGGCTACGTTGCCTCCAGGCTTGATAGTTGACTAGATTTCGTCATATTTTACAGATTAAGGTTTAAATGCTGCAGAGTTTTTGACTTCTTGTAACTTGTCCTATCAGGTTGGGCCGTTATTCCCCAATTTCGCCATAGATATTCAGAAATAAAAACTTCTGTTTGTTGGTGAAGTTTTCAGCGACTTAAATATATACTCAAGGAGTGTGTTTCACAAGCATATCTGGACAATAGACCAGGGTTTTATTTCCTCAGAATGAAATCTAAGTGAACAAATGTCCATTCCAAAAGGATCATATCAAGAATCTGTGATCTGGTGGTGGATCCTCTCTCGATATTCCTGTGTTAAGACAACATAATTAACCCTTTTTTTAAAAAAAAAAGAGGTTATACTGTTGAGACAAACTTGAGTCTTTTATTAAGTTTTGAGTAATATTTCCTACGTGTATGTTCAACATCTTTGAAAACTAACAGCTCCTTGAAACAACCTTCAATTCATTGTAACGAGCATACCTTCCACTACACAAGGAACCTCCTATAACAAACCTCCCTGGTTAAACTGCTCACTAATCATGATAGATTGACAAGATTTGATACTATGTTCGTTTTGCCTATCTTGTTAAATTGTTACCAGCAAAAATGGATTGGCGAGACTTAATACTATCTTAATTCTACCTATTTTATGAGATTGTTTACAAGTCAACGGCGAAATTTGATACTCATTTTATCTCAAACTAAAAATAATTATTTCTCTGTAAATCAAACGTAAAATGTGTAAAGTTGATGACATGTATCACCGTATTCAAAGGTAATTGTTTAATTCCATAAGTACAATATAAGGTTAGCAAAGATGATCGATCAGAATTCGCTTTGAAACATAAACCTTTCTTTAATTAAATGTGTTTGGACAATTACACAAGATAGAGTAAAGTTTTCGTCCTTAGGCATAAATATGGAACTGCGGAAAAAGAAAGATTTAAAGATACGAGGAATGTCCTGTCAACTGCATCATACACTAAAAATAGATAAAGAGTAACAAAAGTAGAGTTGATTAATCAAAAAACCACTCAATTAAGGGTCATCGTCTATAAAAATCACTTTTTTCTGTTTTGTATCACAAGGTCACTCACTACACTTTTTAACCCTTTATTTTTTAAAGCCAAATATTTAGAAAATAATCGCACCCATTAAAATTATTTCTTGACCCGTTCTGAGATTCGCTCCGTTATCATTTATACCATTTAATTTTTTTAAAGTCTCATTAAATAGTGTCTTGTTTTGTTACAACTCGTAGTCGTGTAATAATTAGTCTTCTTTATGAGCAGGCACTACTTTTTGTTAAGTGGTATTGGTGTGTTAGCAACCTTTGACGGTTTAATGGCAAAGACAATATCTGTTTTTACTCTCTACTAATTTTAGGAAGATCAAACCTTTCGAGAAGATTACTTATATGAGATAAGTGAGAGTACCTTCAGTCTATTACTTATCTTTTTATCAATGCCACCATAAATTCAGAGGTATTGATTTGTTGGTTTCAATTTCTTATCTTAATTATTTTATTGAATTTATCATGTTAGTAGTATTGTTTCATTTATCTTAGCAATGCTCTTTCCATTTAGCAATATCAGAATTTATATCAAAATTGGATACTGTGACCTGTATGTATACTTCAAATTAAATCCGTCAAAAGGGAGTATAAAACTGATCCTGCGAGTTCTAAGAAGAATATTATCTGGTAGTTAACTTAATAAATCTTTAATAACAGAACGGCAGCAGCAATCTACATGTTAACAATGAATCGACGATACGTAATGTTAATTACAAAATTATCATTTAGGTGAAGGGAAAAACCAATAAAACAAACAAAGAGAGTAAAGAAATTCTCATGTTTTGGAATTTGCTTCAGTCAAAAGAAAGACAGATTGTCTCTACTCTTCCAAGTTACGGAAATGAGGTAAAGGCAAATTGCTTTCTTTACAATCTTAACTGATCATTGATGGTAAATTGGAAATGAAGCAATAGACTCTTGTATCCTTTTCACATACAAAAGTGTCAACTACGTTAACACCAACAAATTTAATACTGCTCACACAGAACAGAGGTGGATCTAGATTTTCTAAAACATGGGTACACCACTAAAAAAAGGAGAAAAAATAATATTAAGTGAGAATTGATTTTTATTCTATTGGATAAAGAATTTAGTATTCAACCAAGTGCACTATTCAGTCTTTATGGATCATGAGTGCCAACAGATAATATTAGACTACTTCTTAAAAATATATACATAAAATACCTAGTTTGACGGAGAGACTATGAATTCACGTGCCCCATAAATTACCCTATAAATTTGTCCCTGTGCCCAAGGATTTTTGTCTATTTAAGATCAGCTGACACTGCATTTCTATATCATAAGGATCTTATAATTTGAACTCGTCTAAGTACAACGTAAATATTTAATTACCATGCTAATGAATTACTGAACTTGAAACATTATCCCCAAGAGATATAATTCGAACTATAGTGCTTACGTATTTCAAATCCCCAACGGTTGGGGAAAAGTTTACCTGTATATGGTGTATAATATCCTAAATTTTTGGTAATGCACACATTTATTACTTAGTTATGATTAAGTGATATATATTTTACTTTATTTTTAGTGCCTAAAGTTAAATAATTCGATTAGATGTAGCGTGTGCGAGTAAGTAGAAATAACAAGCTATTAAAGCCTGAGAATAAAAATAGAAAAATTAAGCAACATTCTTGGGCTTGTTTAAAAGATGCAGTGATTTGATTCTGAACATGCTATTGTTAGGTTCAATTCAATGATGGTCATTGAAACCCCAATCAATCCATATTATATTATAAAGGTAATGGTCCCAAACTCTATATAATACTCCTATGGTATATTGATATTCGGATTTGGGATGCTTATCTTTGAAAAGCACATGAAAAGTCAGTACATGGATTTTATTTAGCTTTGATATTCTATAAAGATAACCAAAATGTGCTCAGCATGTTTGCCAACTGGATACACTCAAGTTTATTACTGTCAATTAAGTACACCTCTTATCTTTTGTTAGTAGTATTAATCAGAACCTTTTATTTTACTTAATTAAATGATACCTTTTGTTTAAAAAGATTGCAACACCTCCACATGATCACCTACCAAGAGATAAATATATTATGATTATTCCAGTCGAAATAATTACGCACAATCTTTGAGCTGAAGTTTAAAAAAAGATAAAAATTATTTGAGTTAAAATCAAAAGTAAAAAATGAAGTGTGGAAGTTAAAGTTATGTTTAAAATAAACTTTGCTTGAAAAGTGTGAATATGTGTGAAAGGAAATTAACATTTCACTTCAAATACACCTTAAAATTAATATTTTAACATGTAAAAATATTTGAAATGCAAATGATGATATTCAGTATTTGTAGATACTGATGTCCTACAATTATATGCAATTACTGTTCAATATTTTCACGTACTTATGTTACTACGTATTAATGCCCCAAGCATAGTTTTTATGGAACATGTTTGTAGCGCAATACTTAATTTTTATTCTTTGATAAGTGTTTTGTAGCTTTTGGTGTACAAAAGTTTGACATTATATACATATGGGGTTACATCTGAATTCATGGGAATTAATTGAGTTTGGCTTTTCCCCATGAATTGACATGAAACCACATATGTATAATGGCAAAACTTTGTACACCAAACGTAAGGTTAAGGCATTTTGCTATTCTATAGCCTCAAACGTTCGCTGAAAACGCCACGAGGAATGGGACATTGGTTGCAACAAAAGAATACATAACAGAGATGAAAACAACGCGTCACCAAAAATGATCCACAGAAATGCCAATTCCCACATCCACAAAAAATACTAGTAATATCCGAAAACTCAAAATACTACCAAAAATTCTCATTCAATAAATATTGACATATGTTCCCAAGAAAGAAAAGTTCCATAAAATAACAAAAAAGAAACTGAGAAAATGAAAGAAACGACCCAAAGAAAAACATCACAATCTCTCCCAAACTACAAACAACAACCTACTACAAAAGCATAAAGAAGTTCAAGAAGGGATATTTCCAGACAAAAGAGGCTTGCACTCTCAATGTGTTCAGAATATAATCCACATTGCACTGGAAACATGAAATAGTATCAGCAGTACAATGTTTTCTTATCGCCTTCTTCTTTCACAGCCCCACCTTCAAAGACTCATCTACGACAGCAAACCTGAGTTCACTATCGACATAATAGCAAAAGCAGGAAAACAAAAAAGGAAACTCGCGACTCAAGTAAAAATAGCAGCACCGCCTTAGAAGCACTTCCTGTGGACAATGGATGGACCAGACTCATCGTACTCACCCTTTGAAATCCACATCTGATTAAAGCACAGAACAAAAAGTCACGTTTAGTACCACAGTTCAATGCAGTTTATTGAAATGGTAAAAAAATATATTCAAGAGAAGATAAAGATAGAAGGCTTGCCTGCTGGAATGTGCTAAGGGATGCGAGGATGGATCCTCCGATCCAAACACTGTACTTTCTCTCCGGTGGAGCAACAACCTTAATCTTCATGCTGCTGGGAGCCAAAGCGGTTATTTCCTTGCTCATACGATCAGCAATACCGGGGAACATGGTTGAGCCACCACTGAGCACAATGTTGCCATAGAGGTCCTTCCTAATATCAACATCACACTTCATAATGGAGTTGTAGGTAGTCTCATGGATACCTGCAGCTTCCATTCCGATCATGGATGGCTGGAAGAGGACTTCTGGGCAACGGAACCTCTCGGCACCAATGGTAATAACTTGTCCATCTGGCAGTTCATAGTTCTTCTCAACGGAGGAGCTGCTCTTGGCAGTGTCAAGCTCCTGCTCGTAGTCAAGAGCCACGTAAGCAAGCTTCTCCTTCATGTCACGGACAATTTCCCGTTCTGCAGTGGTGGTGAACATGTAACCTCTCTCAGTGAGGATCTTCATCAGGTTATCAGTTAGGTCACGGCCAGCAAGATCCAAACGAAGAATAGCATGAGGCAAAGCATAACCCTCGTAGATAGGGACAGTGTGACTCACACCATCACCAGAGTCCAACACAATACCTGTCGAAAGATACTCAATTATCAGATTCAGAAGATATTGTCATCATGGTGAAGAGTTGAATCATTAAAAGGAACTGATACTAACCAGTTGTACGACCACTAGCATACAAGGAAAGGACAGCCTGAATAGCAACATACATAGCCGGAACATTGAATGTTTCAAACATAATCTGGGTCATTTTCTCTCTGTTGGCCTTAGGGTTGAGAGGTGCTTCAGTGAGAAGAACAGGGTGCTCCTCGGGGGCAACACGAAGCTCGTTGTAGAAGGTATGATGCCATATCTTCTCCATGTCATCCCAGTTGCTGACTATACCGTGCTCAATGGGGTACTTCAAGGTCAAGATACCCCTCTTGGATTGAGCTTCGTCACCCACATAGGCATCTTTCTGTCCCATTCCAACCATAACACCAGTGTGGCGAGGACGACCCACAATGCTAGGAAACACAGCTCTAGGAGCATCATCACCAGCAAATCCAGCCTACATTTCAAAATTGAATATCAAAACATTAAACTGAGAATATCACAAGGTAAATGTTACATAAAGCGTTTAACTATCATAACTCCATCTTTGCAAAACATAAAAGTTAAAAGAATAACTGACCTTCACCATTCCAGTTCCATTGTCACAAACAAGGGGCTGAATATCCTCACCGTCAGCCATTTTCTGTTCAACTGCCAATTAAAAAAGAGCATTAATACAGAAGAGAGGAATCCAAAGTGAATATCTTAAACATCGGGCAAACCTTTAGCAAATCTAAATGACACAACATACTTCTGCCTCTACAACGTAACCTCTCCTCAATCCAACTAAAGATCTAAAAAGAGAGTAGCAAAGCTCCACAATCAAATCAGACTAAACATAATTTGCTCACGCTCCACGCTCATTTTCAACTATTTCATACACAGACACACATATATATACATACATATAGGTATTCGTAAATCCAAGGAGAAAAACAAAGGAGAGAATCAATTCCAATTTCCGACAGAAACAAAGCTTTTTTCTTCTTAAGATTTCTTTTTCTTTTTTCTAGATTTTTATTGAAAAGCCACCACAAGAGAGCTATTTTGCACCATCCAAAACCATTTGAAATGGTTTTAAACAGTAGATCAAGGGAAAGACATAGCAGATCAACTTCACAAGGGATCCAATTCATCAGATCCAGAATTATATTAATCAAGAACCATTCAAAATTCAACCTTTGAAAACCCAATAATGGCTACATCTAATAATTTGCATCCAAGACATAGAAAATACCCATTTTCCGTCAAGAAATCCTATCTCTTTTACCACTTTTTCTATAGATCTCAAAGTAGAAGCCCAGATATATCTCACAATTTTCTTAGCTTTTTCACATAGCTCAATCTAGTAAAAATCTACAAGAAACAGAAAAAATATATAAAAGTTTAAGAGAGAGCAGATCTGGGCTTACCGGAAACTGAGAGAAGATCGGAAAGAGGTCAGCGGAGAGTAGCAAAGCAACCGGAGATGATGGCCGGCGGCTTTCTCGAGAGTATTTGGAAAATGGAGAATACAAATGAGGAATCTTAAGACAATAGGGAAGCATATTTATATACCAAGAGAAAAAAGAGGGCTCTCAATTTAAGTTTTAAAATTATTTTTTTCTTCTTCCTTTATGAAAATATTTTATTACTGCAGTAAATGTTTAGTTGTAGGAATTTGAATTTGAAATTTAAAAATGCAACAACACCAAATGACAAATTTGCCTTCAACGTTAAGATGCTAAAGAATTGTTTTTTTGTTCAAAAAGGACAAGCTTTTCAATCAATTTTTAAGATCCATAAATTATAATCATTAATTTACGGAATTTTTAAGCAAAGGTGAACTTTCTTTCTCTTTGTCATATTTTTCCTTTAAAGGTGTTTCAAAATAATGTCAAACTTTGAAGTTAATACTTATTTATCTCACTATATGAGGTATTTACATCACATCATAATGTACTGTATTAAAATATATATAAATTATGAGGAAAAATAAATGTAAAAAAAAAAAAAAAGATTTGAGACAAATGCATTGACATAAATTCTTTTCTCATCAAAATGACAAGTTAATCAAATAAAGTATAGAAATGGTGAAAAACCCTTTTTCGAAAATACAATGTAAGAATTTACTTATATCCGATATTTATATTTAACCATATTATTTTGTCATGAACTCATGATTAAGAGAAATGAGGTGTAATATTTATTTAACTGATTATGCATCAGTGATAATAGTATATGTAAAGATAGATGTAATGTAATCTTTTGTTGGTGCAAATATCGAATTTGGATAAATTGAAAATAAAAAGGACATATTGTTGTAATTTTCCTTTTATGAATACATAAGGGGACACTTAAAGTTGTCATAATTTTTTATTTAAACGCCTTAATTAAGCCTAAATTCCGATTGAACACTTGTAGTATATCTAAAAGTGTAGCAATAAGACATTTCACACTAGCTTTGAAATAGCTCAAACTCATATCTGAAAGCGTTTCTTACGTGAAATAATTGGCCAATTAAATATTTTTGGTATAAAAAATGAACCTAAAAAAAAGTATAAAAGTTGTCCAAAAAATTTATGAAAATGACATGTTCTAAGTGTAAGTGTAATCAATGATTTAATTGGCTAATTCCACGTGAGGAGTACTTGCTGGATATGTTCAATCGAAGCAAGGCCTAGTTGAGTTAACTCAAGAAAAAATGTGACAACGTTAGATGTCTGCGTATGTTTTCAACCTAGTTTTTATTCAATGCAGTTCAAATTGTCTTAGCCTATGCATTTAGAATGGGATATTTTCATTTTCAACTTCAGATTACAACTAATTCCCGAATCAACTTTTGCAAAAAATATAAACATACAAATAAATAAATAACACGACCACTTTTATAAGCAGACTAATCAATTCAAGAATTCAACATTCTTTTATACAAATGAAATATCGAACTATCAAAAAGAAAATCCTATAATTGAGATATCAAGAAAGGTAACTTGTTGAATACGAGTTATTAGCAAAAAGAATTATACAAGTGAGAAAGCAAGTAAACTCATTACTGAATGCCAACCATAATTAATATTTTGTGAATTCTCTAAAAGCTAAAAATAGAAACCTTTTTTGTATTTCTTTTGTCAAATTATTCATAAATGCCAGATGGGTGTGGGAATAATTTCAACCATTACAGGAAAGAGGAGAGTGTGCATGACCTGTCATCGACAACCTTTCAAGCACGTACTCCCCTCTTTATCTTTTGACGTGTTCCATTTAATCTCAGCCGTTCGTTCCCTTAGCCCCTTTCTCATACACTTTTTCTCCTTCTTATTTGGGTTTAACTTCTTCAATGTAGGATAAAAAAATTTGATATATATATATATATATATATATATATAAAATATATATAATTTATCAGTTATTATTTTTAGAAACAATTATACTATATAGTTTTTGCGTCATTTAACCATTAATGAATGGATAACTTATTATTACATTATAATCCTCAAATAATTAGATCGCAAAACAAACAGACTAGTGTTTTCCGGCATGTTGGGTGCAACCCGTGAACGGCTCATTCGGACCAGATATATCCGCTTGTCCTTTTTTCACTCTTCTTTATTTTTTTTCTTTGCATATTTTTCTGTTTTATTTCTTTGGTTTCTGTGTTTGTTTCAAGTATATTTCACTGGTATGGAATTTGCTCGAGTCAAGAAGTATATTTTTTTCGTAAAATGTTAATGAAACAGTAACTGTCTGCAAATAGTAAAGGTAGATGCAAAACTATTAGAGCTTTCTTGTTAGTAATTGTCAATATTATTATTTGAGATTCAAACATTTTAAAGATTTTTTAAACTATATTTATAGTTGTTTTGAAATTTATAATATATTATTTAAATAAATAAGAATGAATACTAAAATTTATCAGGAAAAATAATTGCAATAATATTTCTTAGAATTGTCAACGTCTTTAAGATGAAAGAAGTAACATATGGTAACAATCAGATCTGTTCATGTACTATTCGAAATTGAACAAGTTTTTGGAAAAATGTAATAAAGGACAAAATTGAGTAATATTGACTCGTACATAAACAAATTTAGCCTTTTATAGTAAAACTAGGAAGAAACTTTTTAGATAAAACCTTTTTTGTTTGTCTAATTTGATAATCTTTGTTTGCCATGCTTTCACTGTATAATAATTTTGTTGGAATTTGGACTTATGTTAATTGTTTATTATCTGAAAGGATAGTGATGTGGCTTAAGTGGTGAATAAATAAAAAGCTTAATATTAAATACTATGTGTGGATAAGTGATGCCCAATAACATTTGCCCTGTGATGGATAGGCACTCTTTATAAAAAGAGGCCAACCCCTTTTTCCTTAATTATCAGAAAACCCTAGCATATTTTGCCTCTTGAATACGTGGTAACGGTAGTTGTCCCATCAGTCAAGTTCTCCGGGTTGTGAGAGCGCGTAGCTAGTGGATCGTGGAAGTTGGTCTCACGCTTAATCGCCGTTTGTTGTCGCTGCTGAATCCATGAAGTTTAACGGTACGCTTCCTTAGACTCTAACTCAAGAATATGACTTTATATCTGTATGATTGTGTCTTAATCTCTACTATGACTGCGAATTAATTATCTTACAGTTGGTATCACCACCATAGTTAGGGATTAAGATCAATGAAATTAATCTTGAATTTCAAATAATATATATAGTACTGCTGTTAATTTTCGAACAGCAGTACAACACAATGAATTTTGGTTCACTATGTCGCTGTCTTGGGTGAACTTTTCATCGGCAGGCAGAGACGTATCTACTGTTTTTGCAGAATGTGTTTTAATCTTGTTTATCTTTAAAAATGGATAATAATTGAATTTATACGCGATTTTAAGGATATGTGGACTAATTCAATACAAGTGATTAATGACGTTAAACAAGCAAATTAAAGATAGAATAAACAACCAAACCAGTAGTAATATTGAGTGCAGACTCGCTTATTAGCGTAACAAGTAACCTGCCTTCGGTTCGTAACCAAACACTTATGAAGAACTATGAGTAAAATCAATAACTTTGAATAACCTTTAGAAGCAGAGAAAACAGATGTACATTGCCTTGGTATGCGAGTTACAATGTGTTTATTAAATAATCAGCTTGCCCTTCATATAGTAGGAGAGTTTTACCCTAAGCACAATTCTAAAAAAGGTAAAAATCTTCCTTTTCGCTAATCACTGATATGCTGCCGATACAGGCCGAGATTCATGCCGTGATATCCGGTTGGACACGGATATCATGGTCATTTGTTAATCGTGCATAGTCATTTGGTAATGCTCTCCGAGGTCTTGAAGCTCGAATAGGACCGGGGGGCGTGGTCTCAATGGCTCCGAGGGCAGGTATTTTTGCTCGGGCCTTGATACGAGTGGCTTCTGGCTTCGATTTGGATTCTTTGTAGTCATATCTTTGCTTCGTTCGCCTCACCGAGAAATCCGGGTTCTCATTAGCCTCAGTTTTACCCGTATACAGATAGTCCCCTCATTTTTCAAAGAGTAGGTTTGCCGAAACAACGGGAAACGATAGATGTTCTCCAGTTCCTTCCTCCGTACGTTATGACGAAAAAGTCGAAACGTCCCATCAGTCGCATCGTTCTGACTTTGGACATGTGTCAATCATCGGCTGGTTGCCTCCAAATGTGAAGCGTCGGTTACTTCGCTATAAAAGCTTCCATCCTTTGTTCTTTTTATACTTTCCGAACAAGCTTCTACATCAGAATCCCTTAGGTATTATCAACCTTCTTCAAACCTTCATATCTTCATCCTTGATCTTCATTTCTCATAGTTGTTTTAGGTTTTTATCCAGATTTCCTTCAAATCTCCATACTTTGTTCTTCATCCTTCAAACTCATTCTTTCAAACCTTCACATTCTTTCTTTAAATTTTCAAACTTTCCTAGATAACAATGGCTAAAACATCTAAATCTGTTCCTCAACAAGTTACCTCGTCATCTTCCCAACCGGCCGTCGGTACTAAGGCGGTTGCTCTTGAAGTAGTTGCCCTCAAAACAGTAGCTCTCGAAGTGGCTGCCACCGAGTCGGCTTCCACCAAACCGGCTTCCGACCCCTCTTGAAAATGTTCATTCCCGGGGGTGCTCAATTGCAGATGACTTCAAGGTCGAGAAACCTTCGTCCAAGCAGGACCGGGGTGAAGGAGTATCGTACATATGCTCCGTGACCGAATACATCCTTCCTATGGTCCGAGAGGACTGTAATTGGAAAGATAAGGACGTGGTAGTTCCCGAGCCTGAGGACGCTATTACTACCCATATGAAGGGGTACTTAAGTGTTTACACTTACCCCTTCACGCTGGGCCCGGTGGACCTAGTTGTTTTAGATTTCCGTAAGAGATACGAGGTGTACCTGGGGCAAATCCACCCGCCTCTTTAGAGGATCGTGATCCTCCTTCATTGCTTCGTGAATAAGACCGAGTCTCATCGGTTCACCATCGATCAGCTACTCCATTTATACAGTCCCTGAATCTTCCGAGGGGGATTAATCAAGCTTACTCGCCGGGCCAGCAAGGCCCCCTTTTCGAGCATTGATGAAGACAGGACCGGGGCTGGTAGGGGCGCTTCGTTCGGGTGATGACCGAAGACTTGATCCCCCCAAGTTCATGCCTTCCCCTGAGAAGTGGAATGCATCTCGTAAGTGCATCCTCTCCTTAAGCATCATTTGTTTCTTCATTTCTTTCTTTCATTCATACTTGTGATTGTGCAGCCGTTGCTAGGCCGACCTCCCTCAAACTCGAAAGGTTAATATGAAGACCGGGGGCGAGACCCCTCGGGACGCCGGCTCCACTCTGAAGGAAGCGCCTGATGTAATAGAATTTTCGGGGATGACCTCCTACACCGAGTCCATGCAAAGGAAGCTTGAGGCCGAGGCAAAGATACTTTCTGAACCCAAGGGTACAGAGAACTCCAAGGGGTCCGAGGAATCTGAAGGCTCCGACAGTTCTAACACCAAATCAACCTCCAGCGAAGATCAAACATGTATGCCTTAGAATTTTTTTCTTTTTTGTTTTTGTGTTGTATATATTTTTTGTTTATATTGAGGCCGTTTTTATTGGGCCTCTGTAAATACATTCAGAATATATATAAAAAAAAAATTTGGCAATTTCAAGTCTCTACCTTTTCAGCATCTTTTCATAATTTCTACTCTTGCAACTATTTATAAGACAGTGTAGTAATAAGTCGTTTGTTTTTTGGAGGTCTGAACAGAACCTGACTTCAATGAAACCTTATTTGCTCGAGACTTGAAAACTCGGAGTGACCGGAAGTTTTTCGAAGATGCTTAAGTGATTTTAGACGATTACCGAGGGCAACCTTTTAGCAGGTTATGAATTTTTACGAAGGCCTCATGCTTTGATTACGATTTTCGGACGTCTTCGAGCCGTTTTTGAGTGTGGCTGTAGCCTTTTGTGGTTAGGCACTACCTAATAGGTTTTGTGCCTCCTGTATTTGATAGCCGAGTTGCCCGAACTTATTTCGGACGACAGTCCCCGAGTAGGAATAGCCCTTGGGCTCGATAGTCCCGAATAGGGATAGACCTTAGGCTCAACGATCCCCGAATAAGGATAGACCTTAGGCTCGATAGTCCCCGAATAGGGGTAGCCCTTAGGCTCTATGTTCGAAGAGGAAAAAAATGAAAACTTTCTTTCATTTCTGCGTGTAAAGAACATGATCGAAAGTGTGTAAAGGCTTGTATTATGGAGAAAGTGGCCTATGTGGGCACAGTTCATTTGACCGTTTGGCCCTTACAATAAATTCTAACCATCGAGCCTAAGCTGTTCAAGCATAAAGTTTCCTTCTTGCTAAGAACCTTAACCGAGGGTGATGGCCCTCAGTATTCGAGGTCGATCTTGAGAGGGCTCGGATGCTGTTGATGCGCCATCGACTCCGAAAATAAAATCGGCTTTCGAATCTAAGTTAGCATGATTTACTGTTGCCTCATTAAAAATTTTGTTGGAAAACCCATTTGGGACAAAACTGGTTCAAGGAAAAAAGAGTGCAATGCGTGCTTTCAGACCTAATAGTCACATTTTTCTTTGGCGGTTGCCTGCAAGTGTTAGCCTGATTCATAACATTATAAAGAAGTAAATGAAATCGTATCTTAGCAGTAGTACCGCTTTAAGTGCGTCATGTTCCAGTTGTTCGATTGCAGTACACTATTTCCTGCTTTGAGTTTGTACGAGCCCTTGCCGGTAATTCCGATGATTCGATATGGTCCTTCCCAATTCTGTCTCAACTTTCCCTCATTCGGTTTTCGGGTATGTAGTGTTACTTTTCTTAACACCAAGTCCCCGATCTTGAAGTGTCGGGGGTTGGCTCTTCGGTTGTAATATCTTTCTATCCGCTGTTTCTGGGCGGCCAACCGGACTAGGGCGGCCTCTCATCTTTCATCCAATAGTGCTAGGCTTGTGCTCATTGCCTCACTGTTTGATACTTTGGTTGCATATTGGAACTTGAGGTCGGTTCTCCCACTTCGACCAGTATTAATGCTTCAGCATCATAGACCAATGAAAATGGGGTGGCCCCGGTACTAGATTTCGAAGTTGTATGGTACGCCCACAAGACTTCGGGCAGAATTTCCTTCCACTTCCTTTTTCCATCGGTCAACCTCTTTTTCAAGTTTTGGAGTATGGTATTGTTTGTAGATTCCTCTTGTCCGTTCCCACTAGGGTGATAGGGTATGGAGAGTATCTTTTTAATCTTGTGGTCTTCGAAAAACTTGTTTACTTTGCTACCGATGAATTATTTCTCATTATCACACACTATCTCGTCAGGTATCCCGAACCGGCATATTATGTGGTCCCAAATGAAGTCAATAACTTCTTTTTCCCATACTTTCTCAAACGCTTGAGCTTCGACCATTTAGAGAAATAATCGGCCATAAACAGCATGAATTGAGCCTTACCAGGTGGCCATAGTAGGGGACCGGCGATGTCTATTCCCTATTTCATGAACGGCCATGGGGACAAGACCGAATGGAGTAGCTCTCTGGGTTGATGGATCATCGGTGCGTGTCTTTGAAAGTTGTCGCATCTTCGTACAAAGTCCTTCGCATTTTTCTCCATGTCGATCCAGTAATAGCCGGCCCTGATGATCTTCCGAACCAAAGATTCTGCCCCTGAATGGTTTCCGCAGGTGCCTTCGTGATCTTCTCTTAAGTCATATTCAGTATCTTCCGGCCCTAAGCATATGGCGCGCAGGCTGTCGAATGTTCTTCTTAATGGAGTTCCTTTATACAGGCCGAACCTGGCCGCCTTCATGCGTAGAGCTCTCAATTTTTTAGGATCAGAGGGAAACTTCCTAGTATCCAAATAGTCTATGTATTTGTTTCTCCAATCCCAAGTTAGACTTGTTGAGTTTATTTTGGCATGGAATTCTCACTATTTTGATCTTGGGGTACGTACTGTAGGGTTCGCTCCTTTAATTGATGTAGTGTTACCTGCAATTTGTCTAAATACCTTGGCATTCGTTCCTCTTTACTTCGAACGTCCCATTGACTTGATTTACCACAAGGAGGGAGTCACACTGATGCAAATAAATTTGATCAAGTGTTGTCAATGCCATCTATGAACAAGACAAGAAAAGGCGTTGGTTAGCCTTGGAGAAGATCCAAGCGTCCATAAATCTTGCTATGGACGAATCTTATGTTGAAGATGTATATTTGTGTTTATATTGTATTATTATGTAGTTATTGAAGACATTAATTCTTATTTGTTTGGTCCTGCGTGACTATTCTTTAAATTAGCCAAATTGTGGCCTTTTTGTTAATTAGTTGTTTCCTAGGTGATTTAGGTTAACTAGTTATTCTTTTCCTAGTTGATTTAGGTAAAGGCTCATTCTATATAAGCCTAAACACTTCATTATTTTGATACCTTTTGAATTATTATCAATCAAAAACCGGCAGCACATTGCTCCCAAAATCGTGTGAATTAACTTGTCCAATTTTGGTGTGATTCAAAATTGAACTTGTTCCTTTGTTTGATCGAACAGTTTGCAAGACCATTGTTGTCTTGAGGGTTGTTCGTATAGTATAGGTACTCCGTGACTTCATCAAGAAGGTAAGTAGACTAGTTCCTACTTGTTGTCTTGATAGTTCATTGAGCGTCTTACTTCTATCTTTTGTTTTCTTGTTTCCGCTTTTTATATTGCATCAGTTGGTATCAGAGCTTGGAAAGGGCTTGTTTCTACAATCCCAATCCTGTTCTTCGTGCCTTAGTTTTAGGTTCTAATTCTTAAATTTCGTTTTTCAAAAAAAAAAACGTGAAAATAAATAAATAAATAAAAACGAGAAGAAAAAAAAACGTGAAAAAAAAAGAAGAAAGAAAAAACCAAAAATTTGTGTTGTTGAAGTTCTTGAAGAGTTTTACGTTGTTCTTGAAGAGGTTCTTGAATCCTCAAACGTTCCTAACGAGATTGCCTTGAATTCTTGAAGTTTTTGAACTTTAATTTCTTGTTCTTGAATATTTTGGTTGAAAAACGTGGGAGAGGGCCTAAGAAGTGTTAGGGAGGCCAAATTTGAGGAGGAGAATAGGAAACTCTAATTATAGTCCAAGAAGGAAACAACTCCCAATCCAAAAAGGAAAAGTTTCAAGGAGTTGAAATTCTATTTGGACAAGGAGAGGAGGGGCTAATTTGTGTTGGAAAAGGAAAGGGGGGGACCCAAAATCCTAAGGGCTAAGGAGAAAGGATTGGCCTTCTCCAAACTAAAGTGGGAAAGCTTCTAAAATTTCCTTATCTCTTCAATTTCGAAATTCTACTTAATTTCACTACTTCTAATTAGTAATTCTTAGGTAATTTCCCTACTTAAGTAATTACTAATCTTTGAGCTTGTAGGACCTCGTGCTAAAACTCAAAATTTCCACTTTCATAGATAATTCTTGGCTTCTTGTGCTCACATAAAAAAAAGCTGTCCGCCTATCGAGTCGCATAACTTCACTCACCCCAAAGAAAACTATTGATCTTGTGAACTTGAAAGGTCGCTAAGGAACTTGGTCAATTAGAGGAACCCAATTTGAAGACAAGTGTGAAATCTTACCCAAAAATTTGAGTGAACCCAAGAGTCATTCAAAAAAGAGAGAGAGAGAATTTTAACTAACCTTAACAGATTCTCTAGTCTTGTTTCTTTTGCAGGTACATGGCTACAAAAGGAGAAAAGGTTGTGACCAACATTACTTTAGCCGAGCTATGGGCTGAAGTAAAGGCACTTAGTATCCGAGTGGAGAACCTTGAAAGAACTACTTTTACTTGGAAGAATACCGGGGAAGGAACTAGTGATGGTTCTACCTTAAGACATGAACATGATTGTACTGTTTGTGAGGTAGAGAAGGACGAGGAGATTGAGGAAGATAAGGGAGCTGATTTGATCGAGTGTGACGATGAAGTTTCTACTAACGTTCACCCCTTGCCTAGTGTTGTTAGTGTTGTTTTGCAGGAATACAGGGACATGTTTCCCGAGGAGATGCCGAGTGGACTACCTCCGTTGAGGGGGATAGAACACCAAATTGACTTTGTTCCGGGGTCACAAATTCCGAACAAACACGCATATCGAAGCAATC
>MCJB01005819.1:0-13586 GCA_002018475.1 Nicotiana obtusifolia
GGCCATAAAACTGGAATTCCGTCTGATTCCCAGGTTTACATGTGCTATGCCACCGCCACCGCCCCGAGCCGCCTAAAATTTAGCTGGCCCATCCAAAACCACTTAGGGAACCATAGCCATTGCTTCGTCATGACCGTTCCTCGCTTTTTGGCTTTTAGGCTGTAAAACAAGAATTCCGCCCGATTCCTTGATATTCGTGTATTATAGCCCACGCCACCTACATGGGCCCGGGCAGCCGGACCCGAGCCGCCAAAAATTTTGGCGACCAATCCAAAACCACCTAGGGAACTATAGTCATATCCTCTCCATGATCGTTCCTTAATTTTGGCGTTTTAGGGCCATAAAATTGGAATTTCGCCCGATTTCCAAATTCTTGTGTGCTATAGCCCACGCCACCGACATGTGCACAGGCGACCGAAACCGAGCCACGTAAAATTTTATCGGCACATTCAAAATTACCTGGGAAACCATAGTCATCGCCTCACCATGATCATTCCTGTTTATTTGCGTTTTAGGGCCATAAAACTAGAATTCCGCCGATTTCCAGATTTTCATGTGCTATTGCCCACGCCAACGGCTTGGGCCCAGGCAATCGGACCCGAGCCACTATAAATTATGTCGGCACATCCAAAATCATCTAGGGAACCATATTCATGGCCTCGCCATTATCATTTCTTTTTTTTTGTGGCTTTTTAGGGCCATAAAACTAGAATATTCCGTCCGATTCCCAGATTTTTTGTGCTATAGCCCACGCTACCGACATGTGCCCAGGCGACCAGACCCGAGCCACCTAAAATATTACCGGCTGATCCAAAACCACCTAAGGTAACCATAGTCATCGTCTCGCCATGATAATTCCTCGTTTTGTGGCATTTAGGGCCATAAAACTGGAATTCCGCCTGATTCTTAAATTTTCGTGTGCTATATCGCCCACGCTACCAGCAGGGGCCTAGGCGACCGGACCTGAGCTGCCTAAAATTTAGCTTGCCCATTCAAAACAACCTAGGGAACCATGGTCATCGCTTTGCCATAACCGGTCCTCGCGTTTTGTCGTTTTGGGCTATAAAACAAGAGTACCGCTAATTCCTTGATTTTCGTATGCTATAGCCCACGCTACCGGCATGTGCCCAGGCGACCGGACCCGAACCACTTAAAATTTTGTCAGCCCATCCGAAACCACCTAGGAAACCATAGTCATCGACTCGCCATGATCACTTCTTGTTTTTTGGCGTTTTAGGGCCATAAAACTGGAATTTCGCCCGATTCCCAGAATTTATGTGCTATAGCCCACGCTACCGGCATGTGTCGAGGCGACTGGACCTGAGCAACTTAAAATTTTGCCGGCCCATCCAAAACCACCTAGGTAACCATAGTCATCGCCTCGCCATGATCATTCCTCGTTCTTGGGCATTTTAGGGCCATAAAACTGGAATTCTATCTGATTCCTAGATTTACGTGTGCTATTGCATCGCCTATCGAAAACCACCTAGGGAACCATTATCATCGCCTATCCATGACCGCTCCTCATTTTTTGGCGTTTTAAGGACATAAAAATATAATTTCGCATGATTTCTGGATTTTCATGTGCTATAGCCCACGCCACCGGCATGGGCGGGGGCAACCGGACCCGAGCCGCCTAAAATTTTGCTAGCCCATCCAAAACCACCTAGGAAACCATACACATCGCCTCGCCATGACCGTTTCTGATTTTTGGCATTTTAGGGCCATAAAACTAGAATTCCGCCCCATTTTCAAATTTCGTGTGCTATAGCCCAAGCCACTTGCATGGACACAGGCGACCGAACCGGAGCTGCCTAAAATTTTTCCGTCCCATCCAAAACTACCTAGGAAACTATAGTTATCGTGTCGTTATGGCTGTTCCTCATTTTTTTTTTGCGTTTTAGGGCCATAAAACTGAAATTTCGCGCGATTTTCAGATTTTCATGTGCTATATCCCATGCCAATGGCTTGGGCCTAGGCAATAGGACTTGAGTCACCTAAAATTTTACCGACCCATCCAAAACTACCTAGGGAACCATACTCATCACATCACTATGACCGTTACTCACTTTTTGGCACGTTAAGGCTATTAAATTGGAATTTCACATGATTCACAGATTTTCGCATGCTACAACCCACGCCTCTGACATAGGTCCGGGTGACAGGACTCGAGCCACCTAAAATTATACCGGCCCATCCCAAATACCTAGGTAACAATAGTCATTGCTTCGCCATGACCGTTTGGCGTTTATGGATATAAAATAGGAATTCTGCCCGATTCCTTAATTTTCGTGTGCTATAGTCCACGCCACTAGCATGGGCCCGAGCGGCTGGACTCGAGCCGCCTAAAATTTTATCGATCCATCCAAAACCACCTAGGGAACCGTAGCCATCGCCTCGCCATGATAGTTCTTTGTTTTTGGCGTATTAGGGCCATAAAATTGAAATTCTGCCGATTCCCGAATTTTTGTGTGCTATAGCCCACGCCACCGGTGTGTATCCAAGCGACGTGACCCAAACCACTTAAAATTTTGCCGACCCATCCGAAACCACCCAAGTAACCATAGTCATCCCCTCGCCATGATCGTTTCTTATTTTGTGGCATTTTAGGGCCATAAAACTGAAATTCCGCCTGATTTCCAGATGTGCTATAGCCCATGCTACCGGCATGTGCCCAGGCGATCGGACCCGAGCAACTTAAAATTTTGATGGCCCATCCAAAACCACCTAGGTAACCATAGACATCGCCTCTCCATGATCGTTCCTTGATTTTTGGCATTTTAGGGCCATAAAATTAGAATTCCGCGCGATTCACAAGTTTTTGTATGCTATAGCCCATGCTACCGGCATGGGCCAGAGCGATCGGACCCGAGCCGCCTAAAATTTTGCTGGCCTATCCAATATCAGCTAAGGAACCATAGTCATCGCCTCGCCATGATCGTTACTTGTTATTTGGAACTTTAGGGCCGTAAAATTGGAATTCTGCCTGATTCCCTGATTTTCATGTGCCCAGGCGAAAGGACCCGAGCCACTTAAAATTTTTTCGGCCCATCGAAAACCACCTAGGTAACAATAGTCAACGCCTCTCCATGACCGTTCATCATGTTTAGTCATTTTAGGACCATAAAACTGGAATTTCGCCCGATTCCCAAATTTTCTTGTGCTATAGCCCACACCACCGACATGTGCCTAGGCGACCGGAACCGAGGCACTTGGAATTTTGTTGGCACATCCAAAATTACCTAGGGAACTATAGTCATCACTTCGCCATGATCGTTCCTTGTATTTTGGCATTTTAGGGCCATAAACCTGAAATTCCGCCCGATTTTCAGATTTTATGTGCTATAGCCCATGCTACTGGCATGTGCCCAGGCGACCGGAACCGAGCAACTTAAAATTTTGCCGGCCCGTCCAAAACCACCTAGGTAACCATAAACATCGCCTCGCCATGATCGTTTCTCGATTTTTGGCATTTTAGGGCCATAAAATTGGAATTTCGACTGATTCACAAGTTTTTGTATGCTATAGCCCATGCTACCAGTATGGGCCACAGCGATCGGACCCGAGCCACCTAATATTTTTCCGGCTTACCCAAAATCACCTAGGGAACCATAGTCATCGCCTCTCCATGATCGTTACTTGTATTTTTGGCATTTTAGGGCCGTAAAATTGGAATTCTGCCCGATTCCCTGATTTTCATATGCTATAGCCCACGCCACCGGCATGTACCCAGGCGACAGGACCGAGTCAGTTAAAATTTTGCCGGCCCATCGACACCTAGGTAACCATAGTCAACGCCTCGCCATGATCATTCATCATTTTTAGGCATTTTAGGGCCATAAAACTGGAATTTCGCCCGACTCCCAAATTTTTGTGTGCTATAGCCCATGCCATCGGCATGTGCCTAGGCGACTGGAACCGAGGCACTTAAAATTTTGTTGACACATCCAATATTACCTAGGGAACTATAGTCATCACCTCACCATGATCGTTCCTTGTTTTTTGACGTTTTAGGGCCATAAAACTGGAATTCCGCACGATTCCTAGATTTTGTGTGCTATAGCCCATGCTACCGACATGTGCCTAGGCGACCGAACCCGAGCCACTTAAAATTTTGCCGGCCAACCCAAAACCACCTAAGATAACCATAGTCATTGCATTGCCATGATCGTTCCATTTTTTTTTAGCATTTAGGGGCATAAAACTGGAATTCCGCATGATTCCTAGATTTTCGTGTGCTATAAACCACGCCACCGGCATGGGCCCGGGCGACCGAACCCGAGCTGCCTAAACTTTAGCTGGCCCATCCAAAACCATCTAGGGAACTATAGTCATCGCCTCTCCATGATCGTTCCTCGATTTTTGGCGTTTTATGGCCATAAAACAGGAATTCCGCCCTATTCACATATTTTCGTATGCTATACCCACGCTACCGGCATGGGCTAAGGCGACCAGACATGAGACGCCTAAAATTTTGCTGGCCCATCCAAAACCACCGAAGGAACCACAGTCATCGCCTCGCCATGACCGTTCCTTATTTTTCGGAGTTTCAAGGCCATAAAACTGGAATTCCGCCTAATTTCTAGATTTACGTGTGCTATTGCACACGCCATCGGCAAGGGTCCAGGCGACCGGACCCAAGCCGCCTAAAATTTTGCCTGCCTATCCAAAATCACCTATGGAACCATAATCGTCTCTCCATGATCGTTCCTTGTTTTATTGAAGGTTTAGGGCAATAAAACTAGAATTCCGCCTAATTCCCACATTTTCGTGTGCTCCTAAAATTTTTCCGGCCTATCCAAAACCACCTAGGGAACCATAGCCATCGCTTCGCCATGACCGTTCCTCATTTTTTGGCATTTTAGGGCCATAAAACTGGAATTCCGCCCGATTCGTAGATTTTCGTGTGTTACAACCCACACCACCAGCATGGGCCCGGGCGATCAAACCTCTGCCACCTATAATTTTGCTGATCTATCCAAAACCACCTGATGAACCGTAGTCATCGTCTTGCCGTGACCGTTCCTCATTATTTGCCAGTTCAGTGCCATAAAACTAGAATTCCGCCCGATTCCAAGATTTTCATATGCTATAGCCCACGCCACAGGCATGGACATGGGCGACCGGACCCGAGCTGCCTTAAATTTGGCTTAACCATCCAAAATCACCTAGGGAACCAAAGTCATCGCCCCTCCATGACCGTTCCTCGCTTTTTGGCGTTTTAGGGCCATAAAACTGAAAATTCCTCCGATTTATAGATGCGTGGGCAATAGCCCACGCCACCGACATGGATCCAGGTGACTGGACCCGAGCCGCCTAATATTTTTCCGACACATCCTAAACCACCTAGGGAACCATAGTCATTGCCTTGCCATGACCGTTCATTATTTTTTGGAGTTTCAAGTTCATAAAACTAGAATTCCGCCTTATTCCTAGATTTATGTGTGCTACTACACACGCCTCCGGCATGGGCCGGGCGATCGGACTCGAGCCGCCTAAAGATTTTTCTGCCCATCCAAAACCACCTAGGGAACCATTATCATCGCCTATCCATGGCTGTTCCTCATTTATTGGCGTTTTAGGGCCATAAAACTGGAATTCCGCATGATTTCTAGATTTTCGTGTGCCATAATCCACTCCACCAGCATGGGCTCGGGCTACCAGACCCGAGCTGCCTAAAATTTAGCTGGCCCATCCAAAACCAACTAGGGAATGATGGTAATCACTTAGCCATGACCGTTTCTCGCTTTTTGGCATTTTCCGCTATAAAAAGAGAATTCCGCCCGATTTCTTGATTTTCATATGCTATAGCCCCCGCCACTGGCATGGGCCTGGGAAACCGGACCCGAGTTGCCTAAAAGTTTGCTGGCCCATCCAAAACCACCTAGGGAACCATAGACATCACTTCGCCATGATTGTTTCTCGTATTTTTTGGCATTTTAGGGCCACAAAACTAGAATTCTGTCAGATTTTCAAATTTTGTGTGTCATAGCCCACGCCACTTGCATGGACACGGGCGACCAGACCCAAGCTGCCTAAAATTTTGCGGCACCATCTAAAAGCACCTAATAAATCATAGTCATCGCGTCGGGCGATCGGACACGAGCTGCTTAAAATTTTGCCGCACCATCCAAAACCACATAGGAAACCATAGTCATCGCGTCGTTGTGACCATTTCTCATTTTTTTGCGTTTTGGGGCAATAAACTGTAATTTCGCCCGATTCCTAGATGCGTGTGCAATAGCCTGCGCCACCGGCAAGGATCAAGGCGACCGAACCATAGCCGCCTAAAACTTTGCCAGCCCATCCAAAACCACAAAGGGAACCATAGTCATCGCCTCGCATGATCGTTCCTTGTTTTCTAGCAGTTTAGAGAAATAAAAGTAGAATTCCTCCTAATTTTCACATTTTCGTGTGCTATAGCACACACCACCGGCATGGGTCCGGACGACTGACCCAAGCCGCCTAAAATTTCGCCGGACCATCCCAATCCACCTAAGGAACCATAGTCATCGTCTTGCCATAACCGTTCCTCATTTTTTGGAGGTTTAGGGCCATAAAATTGGAATTTTGCCCGATTTTCAGATTTTCGTGTACTATAGCCCACGCCACCCCTGTGGGCCCGGGCAACCGGACCCAAGCCGTCTAAAATTTTGCCAGCCTATCCAAACCCACCTAGGGAACCATAGTCATTCCCTCGCTATGAATGTTCCTCGTTTTTTGGGGTTTTAGGGCCATAAAATTGGAATTCCGTTCGATTCTTAGATTTTCTTGTGCTATAGCCCACACCAGCGGCATGGGCCAAGCCGATCGGATCCGAGCCACCTATAATTTTTTCGGCCTATCCAAAACCACCTGGGGAACCATAGTCATCGTCTGCCTATGACCGTTCCTCATTTTTTTGGCATTTTAGGGCCATAAAACTATAATTCTTCCCGATTTCAAGATTTTCAGGTGTTATAGCCCACACCACTGCATGGACACGGGCGACTAGACCCAAGCTGCCTAAAATTTTGCGGCACCATCTAAAAGCACCTAAGGAACCAAATTTATCGCCTCGCCATGACCGTTCCTCGTTTTTTGACATTTTAAGGCCATAAAACTGGAAGTCCATCCGATTCATAGATGCGTGGGCAATAGTCCACGCCATCGACATGGGTCCAGGCGACTGGACCAGAGCCGCCTAAAATTTTTCCGACCCATCCAAAACCACCTAGGGAACCATAATCGTCGCCTCACTATGACTGTTCCTTGTATTTTGGTTGTTTAGGGCCATAAAAGTGAAATTCTGCCCGATGATCAGATTTTCATATGCTATAGCCCACACCACCGGCATGCGCACGGCCGATCGGACCCGAGCCGTCTAAAATTTTGTTGGCCCATCCTAAGCGACCTAGGAAACCATAATCATCGCCTTGCCATGACCGTTTTTTATTTTTTGGCATTTTAAGGCCATAAAACTGGAATTCCACTCGATTCCCAAATTTTCGTGTGCTATTGTCCACGCCACCTGCATGGGCTCGGGCAACCGCACCTAAGCAGCCTAAAATTTTTCCCGCCCATCCAAGACCACCAAGGGAAGCATAGTCATCACCTCGGCATGACCGTTCCTTGTTTTTTGGCGTTTTAGGGCCATAAAACTGAAATACCTCCCGATTCTCAGATTTTCGTGTGCTATAGCCCACACCACTAGCATGGGCCCGGGCGATCGGACCCCAAACCACCTATAATATTACCAGCCCACCCAAAACCATTTAGGAACCATCGTCATCACCTCTCCATGACCGTTCCTCGTTCTTTAGCGTTTTAGGCTATAAAACTGGAATTCCGCCTAATTCTTAAATTTTGTATGCTATAGCCTACGTCACCAACATGGGCTGGGCAACCGCACCCAAGCAGCCTAAAATTTTCCCGCACATCCAAACCACCAAGGGAAGAATAGTCATCACCTCGGCATGACCGTTCCTTGTTTTTTGGCGTTTTAGGGCCATAAAACTGAAATACCTCCCGATTCTCAGATTTTCGTGTGCTATAGCCCACACCACTAGCATGGGCCCGGGCGATCGGACCCCAAACCACCTATAATATTACCAGCCCACCCAAAACCATTTAGGAACCATCGTCATCACCTCTCCATGACCGTTCCTCGTTCTTTAGCGTTTTAGGCTATAAAACTGGAATTCCGCCTAATTCTTAAATTTTGTATGCTATAGCCTACGTCACCAACATGGGCCTGGGTGACCGGACCCACGCCGCCTATAATTTTGCCGCACCATCCAAAACCACATAGGGAATCATAGTCATTGCCTCACCATGACCTTCCTCGATTTTTGGCATTTTAGGACCATAAAACTGGAATTCTACCCGATTCCCAAATCTGTGTGCTATAGCCGAACCCGAGCCACCTAAAATTTTTCCGACCCATCCGGAACCTTCTAGGGAACCATAGTAATCGCCTTGCTATGACTGGTCCTCGATTTTTGGCGTTTTAGGGCCATAAAACTGAAATTTCGCCCGATTTTTAGATTTCGTGTGTTATAGCCTATGACAGCGGCATGGGCCTGGAAGACCGGACCGAGCCGCCTAAATTTTATTCTGCCTATCAAAACCACCTAGGGAACCATATTCATCTCCTCGCCGTGACAGTTCCTCTTTTTTGGCGTTTTAGGGCTATAAACTGGAATTCTGCCCGACTCCCAGATTTTCATGTGATATAGTCCAAGCATTAGTATAGGCCCGAGCGACCGGACCCGAGCCGCCTAATATTTTGCCGCACCATCCATAACTACCTTAGTAATCATAGTCATCGCCTCACTATGACCGTTCTTCATTTTTGGCGTTTTAATGCCATAAAACTTGAATTCCGCTCGATTACCAGATTTTCGTGTGCTATAGCCCACGCCACCGTCATGGGCCCGAGTGACCGGACCCAAGTCGCCTAAAAGTTTATTAGCCCATCCATAACCACCTAGGGAACCATATTCATCGCCTCGCTATGGCCGTTCCCCATATTTTAGCGTCATAAAACTAGAATTTTGCCCGATTCCCAAATTTCGTGTGATATAGTCCACGCCACCGGCGTGGGCCAGGTGATCGAACTCGTGCCGCCTAAAATTTTTATGGCCCATATAAAACTACCTAGGGAACTGTAGTCATTGCCTCGCCATGATTGTTCCTCATTTTTTAGCGTTTTAAGGCCATAAAACTGGAATTCTGCATAATGCAATTATGCTTAAACATTATAAATATAAGATGAAGGTTGATATTAGAAGTTCTCTTTCCTCCTTTGAGCATTTTTTTTCTCTCTTATAATTTTGTGATGAGCTTTCTTTTACCTAATATCCTAGAAAATAGGGAGATCGACGATGATGTTACACATCATATTAGAGCGGAGTGGATGACTGGTGTCCTATGTGATAAGTATGTGCCATCAAAACTTAAAGATAAGTTCTATAAAGTGGTTGTTAGACCAACTATGTTTATGTGATAGAATATTGGCCAATCAAGAACTCACACGTTCACCAGATGAAAATAGCGAAAATGTGGATGTTTAGATAGATGTATAGGCATACTAGGAGAGATAATGTTACGAATAAAGATATATGAGGCACGGTAGAGTGGCCTCCATAGTGGACAAGATGAGGGAAGCGAGGGTGAGATGATTGAGGCATGTGAAGAGGAGGAGCATTGACTCCCCAGTGAGGAGATGCAAGAGATTGGCAGTGATAGGTTTAATGAGAGGTAGAGGTAGACTGAAGAAGAATTAGAGAGGGGTGATTAGACAGAACATGGCACATTTTCAACTCACGGACATGACCCTAGGTAGGATAGCATGGTGATCGGGGATTACGGTGGAAGTTTAGTAGGTAGTCGAGCAATTTCTCTTTCCTATGAGAGAGCAAACAACCTCTCAACCTCACATAAGGTAGGGATAGTCTGCCTGCACTCTATTCTCCCCAGACTCCACTTATGGGATCATACTAGGTATGTTGTTGTTGTTGTCGTTGCAAAGTAAATCTTGTTTAGAAAATAGATATTGATCCTAACTCAACCTCAAAAGCTAGCTTATGAGATTAGGAGTACCCAACTATATATAAGGAATCCAAACATCTGACTCATAGCTGATGTGGGACGCCAACAACAATGAGTAATTTCCAATCTATTATGTGGAAAGAAAAGGTAAGTGTTGCTCCACAAAGCTTTGATCTAGTGGTTAGAGTATAACTTACGATGTGTGGATTAGACGCATGTCATGAGTCGCAAACAAAAGCTTGGTATTTAAAGGCTAGAGGGACACACGCATTGTCCACCGAGTTTTGAACCGTGTGACAATGGCCTTCAGGGATTTCTCGACTAGCAAAAAAGGAAAAAAAGACCCACCAAAGTTAAGGGTTGCAAAGATATCAACCCAACAAGATATACCGCAAACTAAGTTCTAGATCAAGTATCTTTATATGTTATCAGTTTTTAGCACTACTAGAAAACAGCAAAAAAGCGACCAAAAATTAGCGACAAATGTTGGTCTGTCCAAAAAAGCGACCAACTTTGGTCGCGACACTGGTGAAAATAATAAAATAATAATCTTAAATACATTAGCGACCAAAGTTGGTCGCAAGTTGGTCACTATTTGTCAAATTGTTGACCGGACTGGTCAGACCTGTTTGGTCAAAGAAATTTCAAGATTTGTGACCAACGTTTGTCGCAAAAGGGAACCCACGTTTAAATTTAGCGACCAACGTTGGTCGCTCAGTTAGGGGTAATTTTTGGGCGAGATAAGCGACCAACATTGGTCGCTTATCTGGAAAAAATAAATAAATCAAATTTGCATTTTGCGACCAACGTTGGTCGCTAAAGTTAAAGTATATATATTTGCGACCAACGTTGGTCGCTTTTGTGACAATATTTTGTCAAAATTAAACTCACTTTTGTATTTACTATCTAAATAATATAAATGTAAGTCGTTAACGCTTTTGTAATACAAGGAACGAATATGCAGTTAAGTTGTACTATGGAGCGTGTGTGCGTATCCATATATATATATATATATATATATATATTGAGCATCATAATATTATAACAGTATAATTTCTTAACTTAAATAAAAAGATAAGGGTCCACTACGCTTCCATACCTGATCCCGTTTTGACCGCAAATACTCCGGGTATCCGCCGAGACTTTTACCGGACGTTTCAGTCCCAACCTGTTACCAGGTAACTTCCCTTGGCGTTCCTTCAGAATACTACAGCACAGCCTAGTTTCGTTTCCTACCTCTAGGCGTAAGGGTTAAGTATGAAAGGAGAGTCTTTTCTTTTTATAAAAGAGAAGAGATTATAATGTAAGAATATTAATGCTCAAGAAACTACTCACAAACTCTNTCGACGCACGAGGAGGCCAATTCAAAGGGCAAAGGCGTCGCGGGCTAAGGATTTAGCCGGTTTTAGGTGAGTAATATTTGTAAATGATGTCTTGAGGGTTCGAAACCCCGAATTGCACATCGTAGTGCTATGTTGAGGTGAGGCACATGCTCGATGATGAGCATGGGGTCGTTTACTTCTGGGGATTGTGACTTGGTCCATCCCGATTAATGATTTTACTACATATGTGATTGAAATCTAATTGATATCATTGTGATTTGGGCTACTTGCCATATTTGGGCTTCGCGCCGGTTATGTGAACCCTTCAGGGGTAGTTGTCATTTTGTACTAAATCATACGTGGGCATCTCGCCGGTTATGGAACCCTTCAGGGGTATCTGTCATTGTTATTACATCGTATTGGCATCTCGCCGGTTATGTGGACCCTTCAGGGGTGTTATTTGGCATCTCGCCGGTTATGTGAACCCTTCAGGGTATGGTTGCTGCATTGATTCATTTCATAAACTTAGTTTTGACACTTAAATGATATTTTCAAATGATTTAAATGGATCGGGTGGCACGCCGCTACGAGATGTCACATGCATGGATCGGGTGACACGCCGTCACGATATATTGCGCTACTGAACCCCCCCACAGTAAGCGCCGGGTACCCAGGGAACGGGTGGCACGTCCGCCACGATAGTCATGACTCGCATTGCATTGCATCGCGTTGCATTTTTGGTTGTGTTGGTGTTGTTTCCAGTTACTTCAGGTTATCTATTGAGATGTTACTTGTTTTTACTGCTCCATCGTGGATTGCTTTGAGTCTTTTGTGTATCTTACTTTCAGTCATTATTTATATTTATTACTCACTGAGTTGGAAGTACTCACATTACTCCCTGCACCATGTGTGCAGATTCAGGCGTTATCGGTTCCACCCCGAGATATTGACTACTACTATTGTCAGGGTGGTGATTCAGAGACTACGAGGTAGTTGTTGGCGTTCGCAGCCCCGTATCTCCTTTATTTTGTCGCTTTCACTTTCTTCAAACAATTGTGCCAAAGATATTGTAATAGTTATTTTATTATTAGGATTTCTTTAGTGGCTCATGACTTCGTGACACCCCGATATGAGGGCTGTAGTCGGGATGGTCTACTATATTTTCCCGCAAATTACTGTTACTTAACCGTACTTATATTATTTTTGTATTGTTAACTATTTAAATGAGGTTTGGTTTGAATCGGCTGGCCTTGTCTTCATGAGAGGCGTCATCACGACCGGGATGGGATTTTGGGTCGTGACAATATGAAAAGTAGAGTAATTTTCTTGAGCATCATAATATTATAACAGTATAATTTCTTAACTTAAATAAAAAGATAAGGGTCCACTACGCTTCCATACCTGATCCCGTTTTGACCACAAATACTCCGGGTATCCGCCGAGACTTTTACCGGACGTTTCAGTCCCAACCTGTTATTAGGTAACTTCCCTTGGCGTTCCTTCAGAATACTACAGCACAGCCTAGTTTCGTTTCCTACCTCTAGGCGTAAGGGTTAAGTATGAAAGGAGAGTCTTTTCTTTTTATAAAAGAGAAGAGATTATAATGTAAGAATATTAATGCTCAAGAAACTACTCACAAACTCTTAGTTTTTATTCATATCGAAATTTTTACAAAGGTAGAAAAGAATTTGCCACTTCAATAATATCGGATATCAAAGTTTGAATATCCTTTATCTGTTTATCCATATCTTCCAGTTGTGACTAAATCGCTGGTTCGATATATTCGTGTGGGTATATATTCGTATGTAACAATATTATTATCTTGTTCTACTTTTAAAGTTAATCCATGCGAGGAATATGTTATGTCTAAAATAATCATGATATGAAAAGTAGAGTAATTTTCTTAAGCATCATAATATTATAACAGTATAATTTCTTAACTTAAATAAAAAGATAAGGGTCCACTACGCTTCCATACCTTATCCCGTTTTGACCGCAAATACTCCGGGTATCCGCCGAGACTTTTAGCGGACGTTTCAGTCCCAACCTGTTACCAGGTAACTTCCCTTGGCGTTCCGTCAGAATACTACAGCACAGCCTAGTTTCGTTTCCTACCTCTAGGCGTAAGGGTTAAGTATGAAAGGAGAGCCTTTTCTTTTAAAAAAAGAAGAGATTATAATGTAAGAATATTTATGCTCAAGAAACTACTCACAAACTCTTAGTGTTTATTCA
>MCJB01005825.1:0-18591 GCA_002018475.1 Nicotiana obtusifolia
TTCTAAGGATAAGGATTAATGTGCATGCGGCGGCATAAGATGGGACTTATATGCGTGTTGCTTGTAAGGGAATTACGTGAAGCCACGCGGCATCGTAAGGTGGGTGAAAGTGCGTGCAGCTATCTCGGGAAAAATATTTTCAAAACTATTTAAATGTAAGGCTCACGCTGTAGTATAAGGAGGGATTGTGATTGAAATTGAGAAATGTGAATACGAGGCGGTACCTCGAATGTGATTCTTGATATATACGAGGCGGTACCTCGGGTGTTGTTCTTATTGTGCATGATGTGGTACCTCGTTGTGATTCTTGTTGTTTAGCTCATGTTGCAAAGAGTTATTGGTGGGAGTACTTCTTGTTGTTCTGTTCTTCCTTGTTCCGTCGGTTATTGTCCATATATAAACATTATGGTTCTTTTCAATTGCTTCTCTTATGTTATCTCTATGTTTATAATCCTTTCATTAGTCCATGTTATTAACTTGCATTATATTACTTATTTCTCCGCTTTCCATTACTTCTTGTTATTACATTTTCATTCTATTTATTATATCCTAGTAGGTGTCTTGACCTGGCCTCGTTACTACTCTACCGAGGTTGGGCTTGGTACTTACTGGGTACTGCTGTGGTGTACTCATACTACACTTTTGCAGATCTTTTGTGCAGATCGAGGTACGTCTGTGTCACGACCCAACCTAGGGGGCCGCGACCGGGCACCGGACCCTGCTTGCAGAGTACCGGCGAACCCTGTGCCTGACTACCCTTACTATTCGTAGGGTGTACCATACTTGCCTGGACGGCAATAACAACATTGATCCTATTAACCATGATAACATAAACCTTTCACAATAACATGTCGGACCAAAACATACATTCACCCACAACATGATCAACTGGGCTATATACAAAACCATGCAACGGAGTACATACAATGCCAACAAGGCGACATAATTACACATAGCCCAACTCTTGTCTATACATACACTGACTTCTTGTCTATTGAGCCTCTAAGTAATATACAAAACATACCCTACGTCGGAACAGGGCCCCAACATGCCCAAAAATGTCTAAACAAGTGCATACCAAAATGTAGCAAGCCCGAAGGATGAGTCTTGCTAGTATCTGCTGATCTGGTAGCCTACTGCGGTGGGGGAGCTCCGTCTGTCAATCTATTAGGACCTGCAGCACGATAAGCAGCGTCCATAAAATAAAGGACGTCAGTACGGGAAATGTACTGAGTATGTAAGACAGGGAATACAACTTGAAAACAGTAACATAAGCATTACAATAGAAACATACAACTCATGACAACTGAATCTGCCTCTGAGGGCAATCAACCTTAACATTATCATTACAGACCTTATTTCCGTCATTACAGAGATTAAGATATAGTCTTACCTTTATACTACCTGCGCCACTGTAGGCTTCTCGCCTTTAAGCAAGTTATTGCTACCTCTTACATCACATAGTCATTACTTTAAACAATTTCGTTACATATGCCCATACGGGACTGCAATCACTAAACATGCCTCTGTGGGCTTTATTATAATTAACTTCCCAACTGATCAGTGGTGGTTGCCCATCCAAATCTTAGTTCGGCCTGGTGTTAATATAAATGCACAATAAGTGCCTGCCCGGCCGGCTTATAAAACGGCTCGGTGTATAACTGCCCGTCCGGCTTTAGCTCGGCCCGGTGTAATAAAGCATATACATATATATAGTTGCACACGAGGTGCCTGCCCGACCGACATATAGAACGGCTCGGTGTATAACTGCCCGTCCGGCTTTAGCCCGGCCCGGTGTAATAAAACATAACTACTTCATGATGGATTTACATAAAACTTACTTCATAGTGTCTTAATGTTAGCCTCATATATACCAATCATACTGTCATGGTGTCATAACATTAACTCATGCATAAGCATACCTAACGTCCTTTCGTATTGATACCACGTCGATTAGCTAGCAACATAACACAACTTCCCTAAAAGGGAAACAATACAAGCTTACTTACGACTTATGTTCTTACTTGTTACATTCATTACCCCTCTTTCTCGTAATGACATAATACTTAACTCCCATACCGACTGTACTTTCAAGATGACATAATGTCAAATAGATAACAACATATAGAAACCTCCATAAGAGGGGAAAACAATACAAGCCTTCTTAGCTTCTAAGAATAGAGTATTTCTTTGGGGCTCTTTGAGATATGGTATTCAACAAGAATCGTGCAAAAGAAAGAACGGTATAGTCTTACATACCTGGAATGTATATCTAGCATCCGCTTCCAAGCTTATGGAAGTGCGTACAATTCTTTAATCTACAATTTAGGAACAACCCTATCATTACTTACTAGGCTTCATACTACTGTTCATAATTTCTGAAATTCATGAGATGCTTTCCCATAATCTCTTCCTTCCTAGTCTTATTAAGCACATTTATGACACATGCAATTCAAGATTGTTCATGACCCACTCTATTGGTGGTGTTTAGTTTAGACCCAAAGCTTTCTTTCTCATTTTCATGGATTCTTACATGCATGTGATGGATTTCCAAGTATCCCTAAGTAAATGGGTGTAAGAACTTACCTTGCATGTTGATTAACTTATTTCTCTTTCTTGATTCTTCATTCTTTAAGTTTGCCTTTAATTTGGGCCTGCAAGAGACAAGCTTCAGCTAGGGCTTCTTCTCACTTCGTCAATTTTATGCTTTCCTTCTTCAATTTCTTGTGTTTGGAAGAAGGGAAATTAGTTAGGGCTCATGGGTTCTTTGAGAGAAGTTCTTTGAGAGCTTTTTCTAATGTTTGGGTCTTGTAATATGAAGGGGGAACGAGTTTAGGTCCCTTTTATAGGTCAAAGAATCAGAAACTCAATTTCAGAAGAATGTCAGATTCGCGACCCCTTACCCATCGCGAAGTGGAAGTGCGGTTCGCACTTTGGTCGCGAAAATGCGACCTCAGGTTCTGTTTCATTTCGCGACGTGGGTGGTCATTTTCGCGGTTCGCTTTTCCATTTCGCGAACCGCATTCTCGTCACATTCCTTGCCTGAAGTTTCTGTTTCTGTTCGCGACACAAAACGCGAATTTCGCGATTCGCTTTTCATTTCGCGAATCGCTTTCTCGTCGCTTTTCTTGGCCTTAACTTACTGTCCGTGTTCGCGACGGACATGGTGATTTCGCGAACTGCTTTTCAGTTTCGCGGTTCGCTTTCTCGTCGCGTTTTGGCATTTCCTTCAGCTCAGTTCTCTGCTTCAGTTCGCGACCCTCATTGTCAGATATGCGAATCGCATATGTAAAAAGCGATTCGCATAATCCCCCTTTTAACGCTTTTTGTTCATTTTGTTCTTTTTCTTAACATTTTTCAACACTTTTCAATATTTTTCTTATTCTTAGGCCCATACACACTTACCACCTTACGGCATAATCAAGTAGGTGAATTTACGGGTTATCACATTTCATACCAGCTTTGTAAACTCTAAGTCTTAGAATTTCATGATTTGTACTACTATTCCTTGGGGAATTGTGTAAAATTCAGTTATTTCACTTTTGACTCTTATCGTTATCATTATATTATGGTTTTGTGTTAATTGGCTTTACCTAGCGGGTTGTGTTAGGTCCCATTACGACTAGATAAATTTTGGGTCGTGACGTAAACACACCAAAATCCTCTAGTTGTTTCTTGATCCATAGCAGTTGGGCACAATAGGAGGCAACAACCACATATTAACTTTTGCAGTAGATAGAGCCACTGAGTTTTGTTTCTTTGTGCCCCATGAGATCAAGCATGATGCCAGAAACTGTGCCATTGTGGATGTACTATTTCTATCCACCAGATATCCAGCATAATCAGCATCATCATACCTAACTAAGTCAAAATTATCTCCTGAGTGATAAAAGAGGACCAGGTCCTGTGTTCCATTGAGATACCTCGTTATTCTCTTGGCAACCTTTAAATGAGATTCTTTTGGACTGGACTGAAATCTAGCACATAACTCAACACTAAACACAATGTCAAGTCTGTTGGTCGTCAGATACAAAAGAGATCTAATGATACCCCTATACAAAGTTTCATTGACAGGAGAACCAGGTTCATCCATGTCTAGGCAAGTAGCAGTAGCAATGGGAGTATCAATGGTCTTTGAGCTTTCCATCTCAAATCTTTTCAGCAGCTCCTTGATGTACTTCTGTTGACTTATCATAGTACCTTTTGAGGTTACTTGTAATCCTAGGAAGAAGTTTAGTTCTCCCATCATGCTCATCTCAAATACACTTTCCATGAGCTTTGCATACTCCTCACAAAAGGAATCATTTGTTGCCCCAAAAATGATGTCATCAACATAGACTTGAACAATCAACAAGTTTCGCCCTCGTTTGTTGAAAAACAGAGTGTTGTCAATTTTTCCTCTAATGAAGCCATTTTCAAGAAGGAACCTGGAAAATCTCTCATACCATGCATAAGGGGCTTACTTCAATCCATATAAAGCTTTGTCAAGCTTGAAGAGATGTTCAAGATGTTCATGACATTCAAACCCAGGTCGTTGCTTGGCAAAGACTTTCTCCTTCAATTATCCATTTAGAAATGTACTTTTAACATCCATTTGGAACAATTTGAATTTCATATGAGATCCAAATGCTATGATAATTCTGTTAGCTTCCATTCGAGCAATAGGAGAAAAGGTCTCATCATAGCCAATCCCTTCTTCTTGATTGTAACCCTGAACCACCAACTTAGCTTTGTTTCTTGTTGTGTTTCTAAACTCATCAAGTCTATTTTCGAACACCTTCCTAGTTCCAATCACTATTCTATCTAAGGGCTTAGGAACCAGGTGCCATACTTTCTTCCTCTCGAACTGATGAAGCTTTTCTTGCGTAGCAGCAATCCAGTCAGCATCTTTCAGTGCTTCCTTGATTTTTTTGGTTTACTTTGAGATAAGAAAGCCGAGAAGGCAAACATATTTCTTGCCTTGGATCTAGTTTGAATACCAGAGTCTAAAGGAGTGATCACATTTTGAAGAGGATGTGAACTCCTGTGCTTCCTGTTAGATACCTTAACTTCAAAGTATGAGGGAGAAGGTTCCTCCATATTTGACCCATCATTGGCATTAACACAAGTATGAATGCCACTTCTTTGTCCTACATCAGGAGTTCCTAATACAACATCAGCACCCCTATGATCGACTTTAGTTGCGGTGATAAAGGGACCAAGTTCCTATGTTTCGGCTAGAGATTCTGCTGCGCCATCTTCACCAAGCTCCTTGACTTGACTCATTAGATCAGTCTTTCCATTTTCCATATCTATGACTTCTCCAAGAACCTTTGAAAAATCTCTATCTTGATCATTCTTATCCTATGAATCCTTCCCGCTTTAGTGATGAGATTCATCAAAGATCACATGCACACTTTCCTCTACACATTGAGTCCTTTTACTGTAGACTTTGTATGCCTTGCTTTGAGAAGAGTTACTAAGAAAAATTCCTTCATCACTCTTTGCATCAAATTTTTCCAATGCTTCCTTACCATTATTGAGAATAAAGCATTTGCATCCAAACGCCCTTAGGTAAGTCAGCTTTGATTTTCTCCGATTAAGAAGTTCATAAGGAGTCTTGTCTAGCATGGACCTGATTATGCACCCGTTAATCAAATAACATGCAGTGTTAACTGCTTCAGCCCAAAGCTCTTTAGCACACCGCTGTTGATCAATATAGTTCTACCCATATCCTCCAAAGTCCTATTTTTCCTCTCTATAACACCATTTTGTTGAGGTGTTCTAGGAGCAAAAAAATTATGACTTATTACATTTTCAGCATAGAATTCATCAAACTTGGGATTGTCAAACTCAGTGCCAAAATCAAATATGATATTCACAACATTATAGCCCATCTTCACTTGAATCTGCTTCACAAAGGCAACAAATACTAGAAAGGTTTCATCCTTGGTCCTCAAAAATAAAGTCCATGTAAATTTGGAGTAATCATCAACAATCACAAAGATGTACTTGTTTCCTCCTTTGCTAGGTATCCTCATAGGTCCACACAGATCCATATGAAGAAGATCTAGTGGCCTTGAGGTGCTCACTTCCTTTTTTGGTTTGAATTACGACCTGACTTACTTCCCTTTTACACACACATCACACACTTTGTGATCCTTGATCTTTGACTTGGGCATCCCGCGCACCAAGTCCTTCTTGATAAACTTGTTAAACAAAGAGAAGCTTGCATGCCCTAATCTTCTGTGCCATAGCTCAGCATCATCATCAATTGCACTTAGGGATGTAAGATCACCAACATTCAAAGAATTGAAATCCGCGAAATAGATGTTCTTGAACCTTTTTGCAAACAGAACCACTTCGCCATTTCTGATTGGTGACAGTAAATGATTTTGACAAGAAATTCCACTTTGTATCCACAAATTTGAGAGACACTCGACAAGCTGTATTTCAAGCCATTCACATAATACACATTTTCAATTGAGTGGGAGAGTGTTTTGTTAATTTTTCCAATTCCTAGAATATATCCTTTCTTGCCATTTCCAAAGAACACACTCCCACCTAGCAGAACCTTGAATGAGAGGAAATCATTCATTCTTCTAGTCATTTGTTTAGAGCAGCCGCTGTTCATGTATTGTTTTTGACTGCTTCCCCTCACTTCTGCCTGCGCAAGAAAATCACTGATTAGACTTAGGAACCCAAACTAGTTCGTCCCCTTTAATGATAGAATGGATGAATAAAATATCTTTTTGTACATACCAGTATCACATATTTCTTTTTTAGAGAACCAGGTTCCTTAGCAATAGGTTTCTTTTCAACGAAAACTTTATTTTTCTATTGAGATAGAATTTTGGCTTTACAAGAGTCATTGTAATGACCCGTTTGACCACAATGAGTACAAAGCTAGTTATTAGTCACATTTACATACTTACTATGTGGGTTATAGGGAGCTTTAGCCTTATGGAACCCGATTCCTTGCATGTTTCCACCATTACTTTTATACATATACATAATTACATCAGAGGACCAGGTCCACTTAAGTGATTTATCTATATCATTTTTAATCCTACTTAGATCCTCCTGAAGATGTCTATTCTTTTCAAGTTCAGAAACCAGACTTGATTTTACATTTTTGAGCTCACTTTCAAGCTTAAGATGTGCCTCACTTGCTACTTCCTTTCCCTTAGGAGTGTTCATCCATTTCCCCATTTGATCTTTTAACAAGGTATTTTCTCTCGTTATTTCGTTCACTTGTTCTTTCAGGTCTACAACTACAACCATCAAATCATCTCTCTCTTGTTCTACCTCTCTAATAGTTTTCATGGGAACAAAATGACCATCACATATCATATCCCATAGCTCTAAATCCTCAGTCATGATAAAGTCATGTATTCTTGTTTTCCACCAACCATAGTATTGGCCGTTGAAGTATTGGCGGTCTGTAGGTTGATTGGCATTCTTTAAAGTTTGGTGGAGCAACCATGATGATCCTTTCTAGGTGTTAACCTTTTAGATATAACCTACTCTAATACCAATTGATAAAAACTAAAGGTCCACCAAACTGTATAGAGAACCAGGTTCTCTATCAGTTCCCCTAGTACATAGCAGGAAATAAAGAACACACAATATTTACGTGGAAAACTCCCAGCTCACGGGGTTAAAACCACGATCTACCCTAGTAAGATTTCATAAGATTTCAACTTCATTAACTGAGAAAACTCTAGATTACAACTTATTGCAATCTAGGAATTAAACTATTAATCCCTCACCTCTTACAATACCTCTATCGTAAGCTCTTTGTAATAACTCTACTACAAAGATTCACACGTGACTAACTCTAGTTAATAACAAAAAGAATGATGGTCAAATGATGCTCACTAAATGTTTCTAAAAAGTTATGTAGGAATAACAAATAAATAACATAAGACGAACACACAACAATACTAATGGACACATGACATATTCAATGTTGGGGTCTGGTTCTTTGTTTTGTAGCTGATTTATTCTTCAATGCACCTATGGGAAATAGAGACAGCTACACACTTGAGAGAGTAATTGATTTTTGTATTTGCAAGTGTTAGGTCAACACCTTGTAACATGTTGTTTATATATGTGACATCATGAGGGTAGGTAACAAGGGCATTTCAGGTTTAGCAAATTCCAGTTGTTCTACTATACTGTTGCAAGTACAGTGCATCAGCTTTAACAACTGTAAAGTTGACTTGCACGACGACCTGGGGAACTGATCCTATCTGTCCCCTCTGTTGTTCCCTCATTTGTTTTCCTTAGGGATTAAATCAGTCAGCAGGATATGTTGTAAAGATAACAAGGGACCTAATTGTATCAGGTTCCTTATCTAGTTCTTTCATGAAGTTTGACAAATCATCAAAACCAAACACGCATAACTTATCAATAGGGTCTGGGGTGGGTAGTGTGTACGCAGACCTTACGCTTACCTTGTTAATATAGAGGGGTTATTTCCAATAGACCCTCGTCTCAGGAAAGCATAAGCAATACATTAATGAAAAGAAAGACAAGAAGGGACAGCACCGAGAAGCCATGTAAAAGCAACATAAAAACAGCAAGATAGTAAGATGACCAAAATGAAAGAAACGACAGGTAGTCATAGAAACCTATTACCAATAGAATGCGATGATACATACTAAGACTATTGGTATGAACAATTAGACCACCTAAACTACTACCTTAATCCTCGATCTTCACACCTTCCTATCAAGGTCATGTCGGTCAGTTGTAGCTGCGACATGTCATGCCTAATCACCTTTCCCCAATTCTTCTTCGGCCTACCTCTACCTTTCCTTAGGCTCTCCAATGTCAACCTCTCACACCTCCTCACCGGAGTATCTGTGCTTCTCCTCCTCACATGTCCAAACCACCTAAGCCTTGCTTCCCACAACTTGTCCTCAATAGGGGCTACACCACCTTGTCACAAATATCCTCATTCCTAATCCTATCTAACCTGGTGTGCCCGCACATTCATCTCAACGTTCTCATCTCTGCTATCTTCATCTTCTGGACATGGGCGCTCTTTACTGGCCAACACCCAGCCCCATACAACATAGTCGGTCTGACCGCCACTCTATAGAACATACCTTTAAGTTTTGGTGGCACCTTTTTGTCATCCAAAACACCAGAAGCGAGTCTCTATTTCATCTATCCCTCCCTAATACGATGTGTGATATCTTCATCAATCTCCTCATCTCCCTGAATTATAGACCTAAGGTACATAAAACTTCCTCTCCTAGGGATGACTTTTGAATCCAGCCTCATCTCCCCTTCCACTCCCTGCGTCTCACCACTGAACTTACACTTCAAGTATTCTATCTTGGTCCTGCTCAACTTGAAACCTTTAGATTCTAAGGTCTGCCTCCATACCTCTAGCCTCTTATTAACATTTTCTCGTGTCTCATCAATCAATACAATATCATTTGCAAATAACATGCACCACAGCACCTCCTCTTGGATGTGGCACATCAGCACATACATCGCCACGGTAAACAAAAAAGGGATTAGTGCTGACCCTTAGTGCAACACAATCATGATCGGAAAATGGTCTGAGTCCCCTCCCACTGACCTCACCTGGGTCTTTGCTCCATCATACATGTCCTTAAACGCCCTAATGTAGGCAACATGCACACCTCTAGCCTCCAAATATCTCAACAAAACCTCCCTGGGACTTTATCGTAAGCCTTTTCTACGTCGATGAACGACATATGCAAGTCCCTCTTGCTCTGCCTATACTTCTCCATCAATCTCCTAATAAGGTGAATGTTTTATGTAGTCAGACACCCCGAACTAGTTCTCAAAAATAAACGCATTCCTCCTCACCCTTAGCTCCACCTCCCTCTCCCAAAATATCATAGTATGGCTAAGCTACTTGATTTTGGATATCTCCCTTGTCCTTGTATAAAGGAACCATCATGCTCCACCTCCACTCTTCGGGCATCTTCTTCATCTTAAAAATGACATTAAATAACCTAGTGAGCCACTCCAAGTCCGCCCTGCCCCCACTCTTCTAAAACTCCACCGGGTATTCATCTGGCCCAATCGTTTTGCCCTTGCTCATCTTATGCATTGCCACTTCGACCCCCTCAACTTTAATCTGCCAACAATACCCAAAATTACAACGACTCTTGGAGAGTTTCCAAATCACCCAGTACAATGTTCATGTCCCTCTCCTTGTTCAAGAGACTATGGAAGTAAGTGTGCCATCTTCGACGGATATGCCCCTCATCTAACAAAACTCTACCTTCTTCGTCCTTGATGCACTTCACTTAATCAAAGTCTCGGGCCTTTCTTTTTCTCACCTTGGAAATCCTGAAGAGCCTCTTATCCCCGCCTCAGCCCTTGAGTTCTTCACATAAATGACCAAATGTTGCAGTCTTAGCTGCCATGAATACTAACTTCGCCCTCTTCTTCGCCAACTTATACCACTCCCTATTCGTCCTCTTCTCTTCCTCGTCTACATTTTCCACTAGCTTCAGGTACGCCGCTTTCTTAGTTTCCAGTCTGCCTTGAACCTATCCATTCCACCAGCAGTCTCTTTTGTGACTACCAGAGTAGCCCTTCAAGACCCCTAATACCTCTATAGTAGTTTCCCTAATGCACTATGCAATCATGGTCCACATAATGCTCGTGTACCCACTACTCCTCCATGCCCCTGCTGTCTGCAGCTTAACCCTCAACTCCTTCCATGTGTGTACCGTCAAGGCTCCCCACTTGATCCTAGGTTGGCCATATACCGCCCTCTTCCTCCTGATCTCAAGGTCTATGACTAGTAGCCTATGAAGGGTCGTGAGGTTCTCACTCGGGATGACTTTGCAATTCGTACAAAGGCCTCTATCAGACTTCCTGTAGAGTAGATAATCAATCTGGGTCATAGGCCACCAAACTCTGGAAGGTGACCAAGTGTTCCTCATTCTTAGAAAAACTCGAGTTTGCTATCACCAAATCAAACTCTCTAGCAAAGTCCAATAGAGAAGTTCCTCCTCTGTTTCTATCTCCAAAACTGAAGCCACCATGCGCATCATCATACCCCCTCAGAAGTCTCACCAATCTGGTCATTCAAAACTCCTCCTATGAAAAGCTTCTCAGTGTGTTGTATAAAATGCACCATCTCATCCAAATCCTCCCAGAAATGCCTTTTGACTTCCTCATTAAAGCCTGCTTGGGGTGTGTACGCACTGATTATGTTCAAACTAAATCCTCCAACAACTAGCTTAATAGTCATCAGCACGTCGTTCACTCTCCTAACCTCCACCACTAGATCTGTGAGGTCCACATAAACCAAGATATACCCCGTCCTGGCCCCCCTCCCCCATGCTTCTAGAGTACCATAGTTTATACCCCGTCCACACCCCGCGCCTTAGCTCCTACTGTTGACCTGAGCAGTTTTGGTTTTGATGATTGACAATTAAACACATGCATGAACCAGGTATATGGACAATGTACATAGGTCACGGTCAGATTCAAGTAAAAGGCATGCACGTGCAAAGGATAAGTATAAGTGGTTATTTCTAATAATCCCTGAATGAAAAGATTGCATAACTAATAAGGAGCAGGACTCCTTACTTGAAGAGAACTTTATCCAAGATAAGAAAAGAAATAGAAGTTGAAGCTAACTAGAACTCTTCCACCAAGGAAGAGTAAAGCATCAAAATATTAGTTAATCCTTATTCTACTACTCTTTAAATACCAGTTTGTTCTCTTTTACAAGGATGCACGCATACTGAAGTTAAGCAAGAATTAAGAGCAAAATAGCAAGGCATTTTGTGAGCAATTCCTATGAGTTTCAAGAGTGCAAACCTTAAGCTACATGAACCAGATTGAAGAACCAGTTCCATATGTCTATTTTTATTCTAGTACAATTTGTGGTAGGAGCTTTTGAGTTGTACCTTTCAGCTTTTCTTAGAAGTATTTGTACTAGGTACTTGAGTTTGATTGTTCAAGTTAGAATTAACTCGAAGCAGTCACAATAGCCTGTGGCTTGTTGCTACAAGGGTTAGAGTTTAATCCTTAGGTTCTCAAGTGGTTCATAAACATTGTTGTTTGGCTTAGAGTTGTAGTAAAGCGTTGGGAAAAATCCCACTAGGAAGTAAGTCGTGATTGTTTTTCACCTTTTGAGCTGGGTGTTTTCACGTAAAATACTTGTGTTCTTTTCTTTTTGCATTACTTATTCTGCAATGGTAGATTAAGGAACGCATAGAAGAATAACGTCCTCCTATAATCCAATGTATGCGAAAATTGGACACCATACAAATCACCCCCTCTTATGTGGTATTGAGTATAAAATATCAATTTGTATCAGAGTGGGTTATCTTTGAAGAGGCTAACACTTTAGGAAAAGATCAAGATGAGCGCACCACCTGAAAATCGGGAAGAAAAATCCACTACTAGGCCACCACTCTTCAATGGCCAGTACTACCCATGGTGATAAACAAGGATGAGAGATCACATGCAGGCAGAAGATTGCGAGCTATGGGATATAATCAATATTATCCCACTACCAACATTGAAGAAAAATGTTAAAGTAAGGATGTTATGAGGACAAGAACTAACTGCAATGCTGAGGACTTGAAGAAGTGGGAGAAAAATGCTAAAGCTAAAAAATGGCTTGTCTGTGGACTTGGTCCTAATAAGTATAGCAGAATCTAAGACTGCTCAACTGCCAAGCAAAAATGGGACACACTGCAAATGGCCCATGAAGGAACAACTCGGGTAAAAACATCAAGAGGAACCCTGCTGTTTTCCCAATATGAAAACTTTACCATGAGGGATGGAGAAAGCATTCAGGAGATGTACACAAGGTTCAATACCTTGAAAAATGAAATAAAGTCTCTTGGAAGGACTATTTTGAAGAAGAAAGGGTCGAGAGGATCCTAACTAGGGTTTTGCCAATTATATGGGAAAGCAAGATCACAACCATTCAGAAATTAAAGAACATTGCTACTATTCTGTTGGATGAGTTCATTGGAAATCTCAAGGCTTATGAACTTAGGAGGCGAACCATGAAGATGGATGTACCTAAGAAGGAAAGGAGTCTGGCACTCAGAGTCACTGAAGGTTTTGATTTGGAAGATGATGAAATGCAATGATTACCAAAGACGTCAAGAAGTACCCTAAGAAAAGGAAAAAGGTTCTTCAAGAACTGAAAGCTACAACAAGGCCAAAGCTCCAGAGAAGCATGTAAATGATGGATGCTATAAATGTGGAAAGCCTGATCACATGATCAAGAACTGTCCCTTGTGGGAGATTGAATGGAAAACGAAAAGAGCTTAATGAAGGAACGGGAAGAAGGAATAGGTTCATCCCAAGAGAAGCAACAACAAAGGATCAACCAATGGTCGTTGCTTGGGAAGATAGCTTAGATGAAGGTTCGGATGATGATGAAGATGATGATGATGATGAATGAGCTCTAATGGCTATTAGAGAATCTGATGAAGAACTTGAGGTAAGTGTCCTTCAATTAAAGATCAAATGTTATCTAAATTACTGCTGGAGTTAATTGATGAGTTTGAAGATTTGAATAATAAAAAGGAACATTTATCAAAGAAGTGTGTCATTTTGAAACAACGTACAAAAACTTGAAACTTAGGACTTGTGAAACTGAAAATGAAAATACTATTTTGAAGAACCTGGTTCTTACACTTGATACAACTGTTTTAGAATGTAGATCTGAAAATCTGAAGTTGAAGTTAGGAACAGGTAAACAAATAGCTAGTGAAGCACAACTCACACTAGAAGAAGATTTAGGAAAGGTAAGAGATGAGTTATATAAAAGGGATAAACAGGTAAGAGTTTTGAAAGAGGACTTGACTAAGGTTAAGCATGAGCTAGATAGAACATGTAAATGGAACAGGTCCTCTGATGCACTTTCATGACTACAAGAAAACTATAGTAGCAACAGAAGGGGACTTGGCTTTGGGAACAGTGCACCTAAATGGGATCCCAAAAGCAAGTACCTCACACTCTCTGAGAATAAGATTTGTACTCACTGTGGTAACACTGGTCACTATAAGAGTGAGTGTGCTACAAAAGAAAAGGCAAGTCTAAGGAACAAAAAATTTTGTTCTAGGGAAAAATAGCTGCCAAGTTAGGCAAAGAAGAATCTGATTTATCCTTTTTCCTATAGAAAGGGACCTACACTATTTTGGGTTCCTAAGACTAACCGCTGATTTTCTTTTGCAAGTGAAGTGTGGGAGAGCAGCCAAATATGATACATGGATAATTTTTGCTCAAAGCACATGGCATGGAACAAGAACTGGTTCCTCTCACTTGCGGCCTTTAGAGGAGGTAATGTCTCCATTGGAAATGGAAAGAAAGGTGAGATCATTAGAGTTGGGAAGGTAGGCAAACTTGATTCTCACTCAATTAGGTCTGATCATGGTATTGAGTTTGAGAATGCTAAATTTTCTGAATTTTGTGATGAGCATGGCATAGATCATAATTTTTATGCTCCTAGAACTCCACAACAAAATAAAGTAGTTGAAAGAAAGAATAGGACTTTAGAGGAAATAGTTAGGACCATGTTACTTGCTAGTATGTTGCCTCATAGTTTCTGGGCAGAAGCTGTGAACACTGCATGCTACATCATAAATAGGTGCATGACTAGACCTCTTATTGAGAAAATTCCTATGAGTTACTTAAAGGGAGAAAGCCAAATATATTCCATCTTAGGGCATTTGGATGCAAGTATTTATGCACAATAATGGAAAAACTCCCTAGGAAAGTTTGATCCTAGAAATGATGGTGGAGTGTTCTTCGGATATTCTTCACATAGCAAAGCATACAAGACATATAACAAAAGAACTATGTGTGTACAAGAAAGTGTACATGTTGTTTTTGATGAAACTAACATTCTTTCTGAGAGACAGGAACAAGATGATGAAGAGATTGGGATGATAAGAAATTCAAATATTGAAACCACAGTCCAACCTGAAGCTGCACTACAAGAAGGAATAGGTGATGGAACAGGTCCTTCCACCAAGGGCAACCTGCCAGGGATAACTAACCAGAGGGAAACAGATCCTCAAACCTCGAGGCAACCGTCCATGAACTTGTTCCTCAGCAACAAAATAATGAAGTAATATATAGAGAAAACCAGTTGGTTGTATAACCTTACAAGTATCAAAGTTCTCACTCCATTGGGAACATAATCACTGATCCAACCTCTGAAATTAAAACCAGATCTTCTTCAAAGAATCTATGTGCTTTGATGCTTTTTTGTCTCTTATTGAACCTAACAATGTTTCTGAGGCTCTTCAGGATGCGGATTGTGTGAATGCAACACAAGATGAACTCAAACAATTTGAGAGAAGTCAAGTTTGGCATCAGATACCAAGACCCAAAGAAAAAACAGTGATTGGCACTAAATGGGCCTTCAGAAATAAATTTGATGATGAAGGAACAATTACAAGGTACAAGGCAAGATTGGTGGTTTAAGGCTATAGTAAAGATGAGGGCCTAGACTGCGATGAGAGTTTTGCCTCCGTTTCAATATTGAAAGCAATTAGACTTCTTATAGCCTTTGTTGCTTATACAGACTTCACTCTCCATCATATAGATGTCAAGAGTGCCTTCCTCAATGGCTATCTAAAGGAAGAAGTGTTTGTAAAGTAACCTACTGGCTTTAAAATCATGGAATGTCTGGAGCATGTATACAAGCTTGAGAAGGCACTTTATGGGCTCAAACACTCCCCAAGAGCATGTTATGAAAGATTTTCTAAATTCTTGCTTGAGCATGGCTACAAGAGAGGTAAAATTGACAATACTTTATTCTTGAAAGAAAAAGGTAAGATCTCTTGGTTGTTCAAATATATGTTGATAATATAATCTTCGGAGCAACAACTGATAGGTTAAATAAGGAGTTTGCTATGCTAATTGGGAGTGAATTTAAACTAAGTATGATTGGTGAGCTTAATTTCTTTTTAGGCTTACAAATTAAATAAAATTAAATGGTACTATGATCCATCAGCAAAAGTATGTTAAAGAGTAGCTCAAAAGGTTTAAAATGGAAGATTCCAAAGAAATTGATACTCATATAGCAATAACCACAAAATAGGATTTGGATGATTTATCTGTTGATAAAAAGATGTATACGGGAATAATTGGCTCTTTGTTATATTTCACCGCTAGTAGACCTGGTTTTGTTTTCGGTGTAGGCATTTGTTCTAGATTTCAGGCAAATCCAAAGGAGTCTCACTTGAAGGCAATCAAGAGGATCTTGAGATACTTAAAAGGCACAACTGATCTTTGCCTTTGGTATCCAAAAGGTAGTAATTTTGATTTAGTGGGATATGCCGATTATGCAAGTTTTCTTGTGGATAGAAAGAGTATTTCGGGTATGGCACATTTTCTAAGGGATAATTTTGAGAAGGGTATGACAATACTATCTTTTGTGACAATACTAGTGCAATCAGTATGACCAAGAACCTAGTTCATCATTAAGAAAAAAGCGCATAGGTGTTAGGCATCATTTTCTGAGGGATTATTTTGAAAAGGATTTAATCACTATGGAATTTTGTGCTATTGATAAGTAAATTGCTGACATCTTCAAAAAAGCTTTGAGTGAGGATCATTTTGAAAAGAATAGATTAGAATTAGGGATGATTAAGATCACCTAAAAGAAACTGATTCCAACTCAATGATTGTTTAGAAAATTTATAAATTTTCTAAATAATTAGATTAGATATTGCCGAACCTCATACTTTTATTAGTGTACTCTTGTGCCATCTGCTAAAATGTCTCACTGATATCTAATGATATTACCCTTATTTTCTTGGAAAAAAACAGTCTTACACAAGAGAACTTTCAATGATGAACCTGGTTCATTGAGCTTATAAGTTACGTATTCTACACTCCGCATAATTTGAAATAACTACATATAAATCATGATCTAAAAGGAGTCCCACTTTATCCCAAACTCCTTTAAAACCAGTCAGTTAAAAATGAACCATTTTCACTAAGAGACTCACGCGCCATAACTGCCGAATGTTTTGGGTAAGAGTCCAACGTCTTTTCAAACTGAAACTCCCAATGCAAAAAGACTTCTAGACTCTAAAAAGCTATCATTAGACACTCAACCTTTCCCTATTGAAATTAATTTGACCTTATCCCTTTTCTTTCTCTCACATTTTCTAACGATCAAAGCTTCAAGAACCCTAAAGCTCTCTGGAATTCCTTCATCCTTCTACACTAATCAAATGGAAAACACCCTTGAGAAAGACAAAAGCTCTACAAACCCCACTTCATCAGCCAAAGAACCATCACCCACACCTTCAACCATCCAAACCCCAAAGAAAAAGCATATCAAGATGCTTGCATGCAAAATAGTGGAAAGTAAAGAACAAGCTAATAAACTAAGTGAGATGCTACAAGAAAGTTAAGCAGAAGGACCCCAAAAATATGATGGGTCCTTCAAGTCTGCGATTGAGGGGGAAGAACTAGTTTCATCTGAAACTAAACATGTAACTTCTGGGTTGAAAACCTCTGTTGTTGGTTCTGAAATTGCTGAGAATCTTGAAAATAGGTTTGAGCTGGTTGGTTCGATTGTTGGTGTAGAAATTGCTGAGTCTGAAAAATTTTGTGGTAAAAATGAAAAAGGAAAAGAAAAAGAGAGTGAGGGTATGCCAACTCGATAGGTCATTTTTTGTACTAACCTTTATTAACATGTTTCGAGACCTCTATTAGATTCATTTGGTATTTTTTGATTTGCGCTCATAGGCCGTGTCATTTTTCAAAAATGTTTTCGTGAAAATTTGAAGAAAATATGATTTTTGGCTTTCAAAACAACTTGAGTTGACTATGATTAACATTTTGTGTAAACGACCCCGAATCAGTGTTTTGACGATTCCGGTAGGTCCGTATTGTAATTTCAGACTTGTGCGTATGCTCAGAATTGAAATCGAAGGTCCCTAGATTGATTTGACTTATTTTGCTGAAAGTTAGCAGTTTGAAAGTTTGGAAATTTCCTAGGTTTGATCATGGGTTGATTTTATGGCTATCGAGTTTGAATTTTCATTTCGACACTTGGAATAGGTCTGCTTTTCTATTTGAATCTTCTCTACAAAATATGGGGCAAATCAGAGTTGGATTGATAGGATTCAGACTCTTAGTTGTGATTCTATATGTTCTTGAGTTTTCCTTTAAAATTTCATTCGTTTTGATGTTCTATTTGTAGTTTTAGATGTTATGTTGGTGTTTTGATCATGCGAGCGAGTTTTTATGATGTTATTACACTTGTGTGCATGTTTGGTTTGGAGCCCGTAGGGCTCCAGTAAGTTTCGGAGGTGCTACGGAATAGTTTGGATAGTTTGAGGACTGCTGGTGCAGTGTTTGCTTTTGGTGTTTGATGCAGATCTCGTAATTGTGAGGTCTGGCTCGCAATTGCGAGCCTCGATTTTGCAAACAATGTTCGCATCTGCGATCAGGGCCTGAGATGAGTGACCTCGCATTTGCTCGGAAATGGTTCGCTTTTACGAACTGTTAGTGGTTGCTTTTGCGAGGATAGTGGTCGCATTTGTGAGCACAGGCGACTTGAGTCAGCTTCACATTTGCAAAGCTTTTGGCACATTTCCGGGGGGGGGGGGG
>MCJB01005825.1:28622-70409 GCA_002018475.1 Nicotiana obtusifolia
GGGGGGGGGGGGGGATGAGAAGCAAGAGAAGAGAGAAGGGAGAATAGAGGGACAGAGGAGAGGAAGGAAACCCTACCTGGTCGTCGGCGCTGGGGGGGCGGTCAGATTCGACCGTTAGTAGGGAATAAGAAATGAGAGAGTCTGTCGAGGCGAAGAGAGAGAAGACTAATAGGAAGTTTCTATAATATAATATTTAAATTACCGAAAGAACATTCATTGGTAATATCTAAATCATGTGAAAGATTTTTCAACTTCCTAATGTGAAATACATCAAAAAGTTACGACCCACCTTTCAATTTATTTAACATATTTTTCTTATTATTAGTGTGTTTCAGAAAAATAATTCATATTTATATTTAAAAATAATTTAATTTTAAACTTATTATTTTATCTATTTTACTTTTATTGTCGCATAAACTGAAAGCCCCACAAAGCTTCTATTTTTTAAGGTTTTAATAACATATATTTCAAAAAAAATCTTCCTTTTTTTTCCTTAATACTTTTTCATAGTCAATCGAAAAAGAAGTTCTGGACATGCTTTACGTAAAAAAAGAATGGTTCAGCTTTCCCATATTTGGCATTATCGTTGATTCATTTTGTTTTTTTACGATTCACCAAAAATATTTTGTAACCAATCCAACAGTGATTATATAACTAATCAGACGCAAACCTAAAACCTATCAAACCACAAATCAAATAACAATTAATTATCCAATAATAAATACATCGAATTCAAATAAAAATCATATATATATATATATATATATGAAGCCAATTTAGTTTACTTTATTCTCACAAACTCTATTTCTCACCCTCATTAGAGTTGCAGATGCACTTGGTTGGGGGAGGGGGCGACTAGGCTTGTTCTTCCTCATCTTTTTCGCTAGCTTGGCCATTGGTATATGCCTGAGGCTAGCAAGCTCCTCGCTCACTGTTGTCACCTTCCTCCGCGTATTATCCATCTCATTATCCATGTCATGACCCAAAATAGGAGCGTTGTTGTGGCTTTTGACAATGCGTAAAAGTCTACCCAAGTGAACCTTGAAATTCTCATACATAACTCCAGGTGATCCCATAACATCAAGCAACTTATATAAATAAAGCAGCAACAAATATAAAGTCTAGGGAATGGGCCTACTGATATCATAACTGGTCTAGCAAGAAGAAAACATAATAGACAAGTTACTAGTCCACCCACAGAGTACACGAATTTAATGTAATTAAGGAGTACAAATGAAAGTGGGACATAACCCAAAGTTGAAGCACAATATGAAAGAATTTATTACACCCTTTATAAGAAAATATAGACGGCTCACGGATACTGCTAACGTGAAATGTGAATGCTCAGACATATGCTGTTGTGTCTGCCTCATCTGCACAATAACGAAAGGATGAGTCATCTATACGGAATGCGCTTCATTGTCCATAAAAGTGTAGGACAAATCAATGAATTAGATATATTCATGCATGCTCAAACTGTAATTGAACATAGAACCACTGATGTTGAACTGAACGATATTGCACCCGATCGAAGCTAAAGTCGTGCTTGCAACCTTGGTGCCTGCCTAAACTGTATATACGCATATATACCTACGAACATATAATTGAAAAGAGATCTATCAAGAAACTGACTTACATCGTCTATATTATATTTCGCCACCCTCATAATATAGTAGTATCGTAGTTGAGGATGGGACTGCTAATAAATCCCTAAACTGGAAACTAGTGGTGGCAAAGTTGGCCATACTCAGATAGCAAAATATAACCGACCACTTGCATGTGAGTTTGGAAAAATACCCCTCGCTGATGAAGGCAAACATTCGCTAAGTATTTATTTGTCATCTCCCAAAATACTATACATATTATGCAATTATAATGCTCATCTCTAATAAATAACAGCTACAAAAATTAATATAGAATTATAGGCATATAAAATATGTATAAAGTTAAGACATTTTCTAAGAAAGTTTAGCAAATCATACATCACATGCATAAGCTAACGAGACTCAACTAGCCACTATCATTCACTCTTAAACCACATACACGCTCGTACTCACATATACATGGTTGACAACATGCTATATGTCACGTCATTTGCACAATTTTTCAAATGCTATATATGATTAGTTTAGTCAAAATAAGCAATTATAAGGTAAAGTCTCTACTTAATTACCTAAACCCGTAGTGTATGTTTTATGCTGTGACCTCCCTAATCTGTCAATAAATGTCAATCTACATAATATATTAACGATTCGAATGTAACAACTAAAACCCAAATAAATCAACCCCAATCAAGGGTCTTTGGTTTAATCTCAGGCCCAAGTCAAAGTGGTCAAATCCAATTATACGACCAACTCATATGATTTAGAGACTATCCATAGTATTTTTAGGTCATCCCGTACACTTATCATTCGTCAAATTATAGTTTCTTAACAAACATAATTCCTGAAAATCCCAGTTTTCTTTGTCCGGCAAAACTTTTGAATTGTTTTTGCTAAATCATGAATTAGGATCCAAAATTGGTATAATCTGATTATATTTGCTCAATATAGTTGTCAAGATCATACTTTGGTGGTTTGGGTGACTTGGAATGAAATCTCTCTCAAAGTCGATCCTTTGTCCGTCTAAAGTGGAGTTGGGGAATAAAAGTTCTGAATGTATTTATACAATTTTGTCCAGGGTCCATTATGCTGCTATCGTGGAAGTCCTACTGTGTTCGCGGTACAAGAAAAATCTAAATGAGCTTGGCCAGACACTACACGACATAATACACCTAGCATCCGCATATTATACACTTGTCACTTTATATATATATATATATATATATGTTGTCCTCGTATCGTTAGTATTTAATAAACAAAGTTGATTTGGCAAAATATCTGTCATTGAAGTCAAGTCTCAACTTATTTCGGTCTTAGGTTTGCTTTAACTTTCAAGAATCAACTTTCTTCCCTCCAAACCTATCAAACAAGCTCGATCTAGCCAAATGAGTACTTAATAAGGTGAAAAAAGGCTAAAGGAATCAATTCTATATTTAAATCTAGCCCTAGGTCAAAATCAATGCAAAAGTCAACTCCGAGCTCACATGGTCAAATCCTAAAATTAAAATCAAATCTCGTTGATCCATAGCCTTACGAGTCCAAATCCATACTTAGATTTCCATTAGGAGTCCATGTAGAAGATCAAAACTTATTATAGATGATTCTAAATCTAGGTTTCAAAATCGTCAAATTTCACCTTAAATCAATGTTCAAATGATAGATCTTAGGCTAGATTCATAAAATAATCTTAGATCCTAGTTAGAATTACGTACCCCATAATTTTAGACGAAAATTTAGGTTAAAACCCTTCAATATTAAAATCCCAAGTCTCCAAAATGATGAATAGTTAAATTAAATCACAAAATTCGATATTTAATTATACTATTCTGAAAATCATAGTAGTGCTGGGCACACTTGGCCATTGCGGGCTGCACTTCCTTCATTGTGTCCGCAATAGCAGATGCACTGATCTAGAAGAATGGAAAAATTGCATCTCAGTGATCAACAGTGTGGACCGCAATCCGGAAGTGCTGGCTGCACTAGTGGCCATTCTGCATCCTGCTTCAGCTGTCAATTTTTTTTCCAATCTTACTTTAAATATGTAAAAATTCACCCGAGCCCTTCGGATAGTATTTTAATTATTTCACAAGTTCAAAATATTATACAGACCTATCCAAGGTCTATAGGTGTCAAAACATGAATCAATTAGTGCAAATACTAAGGTCATGGAGCAAGATTGCTTTTAAATTTTTTTAAACTTCCAAATTGCATCTAATGGTGCCAAATATTCTCCGAGCTCCTTGGGTCCAAACCACCCATATCTCCAAGTTCAAAAATATCAAATGAACCGAAGAAAAGTCTTTAATCAAAGAACGTGATGTTAAACTCAAAAAGGCAGATTGGATCTTTACAGTAATTTAAACTTCTTCAAAGTTGGCAGGGACAATTTGTAAAAGAGGGTCGTCAAATGATAGGTTGGAAAAGAAAATGCTGAGGAAGGACCCACCAAAAGTTGTGCTTTTTGGTACTTTACGAAAAAAACAATTCCATTGAGGACGTTGGTCAGCTTTTGGAAGCAATGGTTCTCATAACTTGTTCTTTGCCCAAGTATTTCACAGGTCTCTCTGTAATTTCACTTTCATTTAATCACCGCCATCAATCATAATCTAAAGCTTTACCTCTTCAACTCCTTAAGATTCTCCACTCTCGTATCACTCTCTTCCTAACAACACTAATATAAATTCAATAGAGCTTCACTCCTATTGAAACCAACAAGCTATTAGCTCACTGCTTCTTCTTCTTGAATCCAAAATAAAAAAATAAAAAAACAAGTCTACTTCTTTTTTCCTACATCAAGGCCATGGCAGGCAAGAAGAGCTCATCATTCTCCTTCTTCAGTATGTTCAAATCGAAGAGCTCGAGAACGCGAAGAGGAGATCAAGATTACTACAAGGATGATTGCGTGAAGGCTTACAAAGTGTGGCCAAGTGATGAAGATAGAGGTCAATGGGTAGCTGAGCCTAGAATTGATGAAAAAGCTTCTACTTTCATCTCCATTAGGACAGCAAATTGGAATAACGTTGAAGTTTCCAAATAAGCTAGTTGTATAGAGAAGATTAACACTTCTCCATTATTACATCCACTTAATTTCCCCTAGCTAGTTACATGCATTTCACAAATGCATTATGTTCTATAAGTTGTAAATTTTTGTTAGATAGTGAATTAGGTTTGCCTAGTCTGTGGAGGTGAAAATAATACGCTGAATAACGTAAATAGTATTTGTTGTCACTCAAAAGCTCATGCCTTTTTCTTCATCTATTTGACTACTTCAATTCTTCTCCTTCTTTGCTTAGCATTTGAAAAAGAAAAACAAAATGAAGGATGTCAAAGATTTCGTAATCTTCGAAAGTTTATAGCACTTCTTCCGTCTCCAGTCTTCTTGTTGAGTACAACACGGACTAGAAAATAATCCAGAAAATGTTGGTAATTTTTCTGTCATTGCGCTAGCTACTTGCATGCACCTAAATCATTACATCTTGGAGAAATTTTTTTTTTTCCAAGGAAGTCACTATTTATTGCTAGGGTAGTAGAGAGACTATTAGGGCGGTGCATATGGTAAATATCGAATTACCATACTGAAATCGAATATGTTAGCATATGATTATTGATATTTTGGTATTTGGTTTAAGTTTTCAAAATAATTTGGTATTTGATATTTTAAAAAATAATACTGAAATATCAATATCGTAGCAAAATATATACTAAATTACACATTTCAAAATTATTGATTAACATACTAAGTTACACAATATTTTTGTTTCGCATTCATGTTGGGGTTGGCAGTAAAGCTCACGTACTTCTTTAGGAAAATGGAGGAACAAGGTAGGATGCAGATTTTAATTCTTACTCTCTAGGTTGCCAGGTAGTTTAATGTAATGTTTCAACGGATTTAGGGTGCTTCTTACTCCGTTACCCTTGTATTGTTATTGCATATGTTGGATTAGTCCTTGTTGGATTCTTTAATTTCAACAATTAACTCTAAGCAAGTAACATGATATTTCCAACGATCAAATGTATTCTTTATGTACCTTTTTTCTCTTAGTTGATATCTGATGGTTTTGGATAAAGATTTTGTCAACGATCAAGTGAGCTTAGAAAGTTTTTATTGAGTATGTTAATTAAGAATATTGCAGTCTATGGCTCTACGCTCTAGTTAGTATTCCAGCCGAATAAACCGAAATTATCGGACCGGAAAAATCGAAACCGAAAGGAGAAAAGTCGAATACTGAATGCAAGGTATAGTATTGGTATAGCATTTTAAGAAACCAAATATCAAAAATATCTAATTGAAATGACTAAATATCGTAACACCCCTGGAGACTACTAATAATTTGGCCATAATAATATTTCAATACACATAATGGTTTGACCACCATTAGATGTAAATACTGTATTTAAATTACTGGTGAAATATAAAGAAATTATTTAAAGAGTATTTCAAGTGAAATAATAGTTTTCACTAATAGAACTTTGGCTTTTTTTTTTCCAAGTGAAACTCATGTTCAAACACGAGTTCAATTTTCATATTCTTCTTTTCAATAATTAATTTCAAATACAACAACAAACCCAGTGTAATTCTACATGTGGGGTCTGAGGAGGGCAGTGCATTTGCTGATCTTACCCCTACGTTGAGAAGATAGAGAAGTTATTTTCGATAGGCCCTCGGCTCGAGAAAAAATGAAAAAAGAAACAATAGCAACAGGCAGTAACAACAGCAAGATAATAAAAAAATATATAAGACTAACAGTAATACTACTAATATAAAAAACAAAAACGCTTGATATACCTACTTAACAATCAACTTTAAATACTTTTTTTTTCGTTCAACCAAATATTGTCCAAATGCCTATGAAAAGTATTACTTTTTGGTCATGGTTTATGATATTTAATAGCATAATCATCTGAATGTTTGTCTAAATTATATTTTATTTCTCTAATCATCTCACTTAATTGCATGACATTAATTAAAGCAGCACGGGTTGATATAAGAAGAAAAAGTACTACAAAATATTAACTTTTGTTTTCGAAATTAATAAATATTTTAAAGTAAATTTGGTTTATCAAAATAATATTTGAAATCGGAGGCAGTAATTAATTTGAGACATTGCTCTAGTTTGCATGCAGGTGTTGAATCAACCAAGAAGTTTGTATACGGATAAAACCGAGCTCATGTTACATCCCGACTTCCAATAAGATAAATCGAGTTAGAGACATGATGACAAGGGACCGGAATCTAGGCAAATGTCTCATTGAGTCAGAGTCCGGGGGCATGACGCCCACCCTCGAGAATATTGGGGCCATGATCGAGGATCGGTCCAAATCTGAAAGGACTTCGAAGAACGTTGTCAGGTAACCAAGCACGACCAGCAGAAGGCCGTAATATTCGCGACCTGTCGCATATCACAACGTGGATCTCGGCACATATCAATGGAGAACCTGTGATCATTTAAACAGAAGATTTTTTACCTTTTATAGAATTATACTTAGGGTAAAATTTTCCTACTATATAAAAGGGGAGTCTAATTATTCAAGGAACACATTGTGACACGCATCCCAAAGCAATATACTATTATTTTTACTGTTATTGAAAGCTCTTATTTTGTTTCATCAGTGCTGGCCATTGTGAGTCCGGATTGAGGATGGATATTTTATCAAGGCTGAAACTATACTCCTCATGTGGTTTGAATTCATTATATCTTTATTTGTTTAATCGAACACAATTTATTATTTTGTATCGAATTAGTCTGCGTATCCTTAAAACCACTTACAAATTTAATTGTTATCCGTTTTTTAGGGTAAACAGTTTCGCGCCCACCGTGGGGCTCAGATAATAGTGGCAATTTGATACAAATTTTCATAGACACACCCTATTTTACACTTGTTCTTTGAAGTGTCTTTAAATTTCAGGTCAAAGTTTAAAATATCGAACTCCCAATCTGCACCTCTAAACGTAGATGCTAAGTTCGGTCATCACGGCGAGAACAACGATATGGTACCTAGTAACAAGGTGCCCCCCTGTCAATCCCAACGGAGTTCCAGCCGCGGACCCAATCGACACCAATTCACATGTGGCCATCAATGCGAATTTGCTTACCGATCCTGAGAACAGCGTTAGCGATGGAGTCCGATCAATAACCCAAAATACTCATGATGGTGAAGGAGATGGGATCAACTTGCGAGTAATCTTCGAAATGCTACAGGCTCAACAGGCAGTGATAGCCCAGCTGCAGAACCAGAGCCACGCCCCCAGCACGGTTGAGCCCGAGCCATCCCGGGAAATTGCTCGCAGAAACGAACCAGTCACGGAGAGGCCGAGTGATGCCAAACCCGGGACTAAACCCGAGATCATAAAAATGCTTGAGGAACTAACAAAACGGGTGAAATCCGGAGAAAAGAAAATCGAAGCCAATGACAAAAAGGTGAAAACCTACAATTCCAAGATCGACCAAATCCCAAGAGCACCACTGATATTGAAGGGCCTGGATTCCAAGAAGTTTGTTCAAAAACCTTTTCCTCCAAGCGCAGCTCCGAAGTCGATCTTGAGGAAGTTCTACATGCCCGAGATTCCTAAGTACAACGGAACAACTGACTCAAATGAGCATGTGACCTCCTACACGTACGCCATCAAAGGGAATGACTTGGAGGATGATAAGATCGAGTTCGTCCTGCTGAAAAAATTTGGGGAAACTTTATCAAAAGGAGCTATGATATGGTATCACAACTTACCCCCTAATTCTATTGACTCATTTGCCATGCTTGCAGACTCCTTCGTGAAAGCCCACGCCAGGGCCATCAAGATCGAGACCAGGAAATCAGACCTTTTCAAAGTAAAATAGAGAGATAATGAGATGCTCAGGGAATTCGTGTCCTGGTTTCAAATGGAACGAATGGACCTGCGTCCGGTCGCGGACGATTGGGTCGTTCAGGCCTTCACCCAAGGACTCAATACTCGAAGCTCATTGGCTTCACAGCAGTTGAAGCAAAATCTGATAGAATATCTGGCTGTAATTTGCACCGACATACATAAACAGTATCAACAAAAAAATACGGTTGAAGACTTGGGGCCCCTTCTACGTTCGTTTATCCTGTCAGAGCTATCGACAGACCAAATAGACACGTCGATTATGAACCAAGATCGAATAGGGATCAGTATCAACCATACAATAGTGACCGAAGAGGAAATGTGTCTGGATGAAACCTGTGAGAAGTGAAACGAGGAGCGATCGAGGTCAAAATAACCGAGGACTCATGAGCAAAAGCGGTTTTGACAGGCCCATCAGGCCTAAGAAAGCGCCAAAGTTAGTGGAGTACAACTTCAACGTCGATGTTGCTGCCATCATATCTGTCATCAGACGCATCAAAGACACCAAGTGGCCTCGACCTCTACAGTCCGATCGGCCCAAAGGGACCCCAACCTAATGTGTAAGTATCTCGGCACTCACGGCCATAGAACGGAAGATTTCCGACAATTAAGAGAGGAAGTAGTCCGGTTATTCAACAATGGACATCTCCGAGAGTTCCAGAGGGATCAGGCCAAAAATCATTTCAGGGATAGGGACTCTAATAAGCAGATCGAGTAGGAGGAACCTCAGCACGTCATTAACATGATCATCGGTGGGTTGGACGTCCCCCAAGGGCCGATTTTAAAGCGCACCAAAGTGTCCATCACCAGATAAAAATGGACTCGAGATTACGTGCCAGAATGAACCTTATCTTTCAATGAGGAGGACGCTGAAGGCATCGTGCAACCACACAACGATGCACTGGTAATATCTGTACTCATAAATAAATCTCGAGTTAAGCGTGTGTTAACTGATCCAGTTAGCTCGGCCAGTATCATCAGATCAAGAGTCATAAAGCAGCTGGGTCTACAAGACCAAATTATGCCAGCAGTCCGAGTTTTAAATGGATTCAACATGGCATGTAAGACCACTAAAGGGGAGATAACACTACTGATGAACACCGCCGGAACCATTCAAGAAGGAAAGTTATTGATCGAAGGAGATATGAGATATAACGCTCTGTTCGGGAGGCCGTGGATTCACAACATGAGGGCAGTGCCCTCGAAACTGCACCAGGTGTTGAAATTCCCAGCGCCGGGAGGGATTAAAACAATTTACGGAGAACAACCGGCTGCAAAGGAGATATTCATGGTCGATGAGGTGGTCCCGATAATCGCATTTTCTACACCAAAGGATCCGAGTTCCGTGGCCAAGGAAGGAACCAAATAGAAATCAACGACACCGGCCCCGGCCGAACTAGAGAAGAAGGGGACGGATGAGGATGACGACTATGGAGTTCCCAGATCTTTTATAGTCCCCGACAATTCCGTTCCACCAAATCAACGGTCGAAGAACTAGAGCAAGTCATATTAATCGAGCACCTACCCGATCATAAGGTATACCTGGGTACGGGGTTAAATCCCGAGCTCAGTAAAAAACTTATTAAATTTCTTATAGCTAACATAGATTGTTTCGCTTGGTCCCACCTCAACATGACAGGGATCTCGCTGGAGATAACTACCCATAAGATGAGACTGGATCCAAAGTTCCACCCCATCCAACGAGGCCGAGTATGAGGCCATGATTGTAGGTCTCGAACTGGCTAAAAGCCTGGGGGCCGAGGTGATTGAAGCTAAGTGCGATTCCCTCCTTGTGGTAAACCAAGTCAATGGAATGTTCAAAGTAAAAAAGGAACGAAAGCAAAGGTACTTGGATAAACTACAGGTGACATTGCATCGGTTGAAGGAATGGACTTTGCAACATGTACCTCGAGATCAAAACAGTGAAGCTGATGCTCTCTCCAACTTAGGATCGTCGGTTGATGATATTGAATTCAACTCGAGAACAGTCATACAACTCATGAAATCAGTAGTGGAAGAAGGCCACGCCGAGATAAACTTGCTAAGCTGAACCTGGGATTGGAGAAACAAGTATATAGATTACCTGAAGACCGGAAAACTGCCCTCGGATCCTAAAGAATCGAGAGCTCTGCGCACAAAGGCTGCCAGGTTCAGCTTTTCCGAAGACAACACCCTATTCAGGAGAATGCTCAATGGCCCACTCGCCCTATGTCTAGGGTCGGGAGATACCGAGTATGTTTTGAGGGAAGTTCACGAAGGCACATGCAGGAATCATTCAGGTGCCAAATCGTTTGTTCGTAAGATAATCCGCGCCGGATACTACTGGATCGACATGGAAAAAGACGCAAAGGAGTTCGTGCGAAAATGCGACAGATGTCAGAGACATGCACCGATGATTCACCAGCCCGAGAGCTGCTACATTTGGTCTTGTCACCTTGGCCATTCATGAATGGGGAACGAACATCGTTGGCCCCCTGCCATGGGCACTCGGTGAGGCTCAATTTATATTATTTATGACTGACTATTTTTCTAAATGGGTGGAAGCCCAGGCATTTTAGAAAGTTAGGGAGAAAGAAGTTATTGACTTCATTTAGGACCACATAATATGCTGATTTGGAATGTCGGCTGAGATCATTTGCGACAATAGGAAGCTGTTCATCGGTAGTAAAGTAAGTAAATTTTTCGATGATCATAAGATCAAAAACCTATCAACACGCTACCACCCTAGTGGTAATGGGCAAGCAGAGTCTGCGAACAAAACCATAGTCCAAAATCTTAAGAAGAGGTTGGCCGACGCCAAAGGAAAATGAAAAGAAATTTTGCCCGAAGTCTTATGGGCATATCGAACGACCATAAAATCTAGTACCGAGGCTACCCCGTTCTCATTGGTCTACGGTGCCAAAGTGCTAATACCGGTCGAAGTATGGGAACCAAGTATCATGTTCCGATACGCGACCGAAGAGTCAAATAATGAGACCAGCACGAGCCTAAAACTGTTGGACGAGAGGCGCGAGGCCGCCCTCGTCCAGCTGGCCGCCCAAAAACAGCAGATCGAAAGGTATTACAACTAGAGAGCCAACCTATGACACTACAATATGGGGGACTTGGTGTTAAGAAAAATGACACTAAACACCCGGAACCGGAACGAATGCAAGCTGGGACCGAATTGAGAAGGCTGATATCGAATTATCGAGATCACCGGCAAAGGATCATACAAACTCGAAGCTAGGAACGGTGAGCGACTATCGAACAACTAGAACGTGACCCACTTAAAACGGTATTACTACTAAGGTACGACCCAATTCATTCTTTTCTTTACCTATATTACAAATTGACTAACATTTGCAGGCAACAGCCAAAGAATGATGCAGTTATTTGGCCTAAAAGCACACATTGCACTCTTTTTTTCTTGAACCGATTTTATTGTAAATGGGTTTTTCGGAAAGGTTTTTAACGAGGCAACGGTAGATCGTGCTAACTTAGAATTAAAGATCGGCTATGAACCGGAGTCAAGGGTCACATCAACAGCATCCGAGCCCTCACTATGATCTGCCTCGAATACTGGGGGCCATCACCCTTGATAATGATTTTAGAAAGGAAGGAAACTTTGTGTTCGAACAGTCTGGGCTTGGTGGATAAGATTTATTATAAAGGCCAAATGGTCAAATGAACCGTGCCCACATAGACTGCTTAATCCATAACACGAAGCTTGTACACATTTTCCATTTTGTATGTTGCGCACAGAAATGAAAGAAAGTTTCTACCTTGCATATACATATTTTGTCTCTTAAAAACTACTATATTCTGTTCCTTAAGGACATCAACAAGGGCCACCTATATCCAAATCCAAGAGATCACCCCACTCGAGGACTGTCGTCCAAGGCAAACTCGGACGGCTCGGGCTGTCGAAGCCCGGGTGCACAAAAACCTATTAGGAAGTGCCCGAATTGTAAAGGCTACGGCAACCCCCATTTGGGGACTGTCGCCCTTGGCAAGTCCTGATGTCTCGGGTATCGAAGCCCAGGGTAATAAGCCTATTGGGCAATACCCGAACTTAAAAGGCTACAGCCATCCTAGAAACAGCTCGGAGACATCCGAAACCCATAACGAAAAGATAAGGCCTTCAAACTTTCCAAACCAGTTCAAAATCTACCCTCGGCAAAATTATAATCTAAAAACTTCTAAGTAAGCACTTTGGGGAAAGCTTTCCGATCATACCAAGCCCCCACGAGTTCTAAACAAAATCACATCGAGAATAAGCCTTGTTCGAACCTCTGAACAAGACCTTATTACTACGTGCTAAGGTATTTGAAATCTTTGCAATCGTAAAGAAAAAGCCAAAAGAAACAAACTTGAAAATTTCCAAAGGGAAAAAAGAAAAGCCTTGTATATATATAACGAAGGCCAGACGACCTCAACAAAATATAATAAAATACAAAAACAATGAAAAATCAAGGTACTTAAGCCTGATCTTTGCTGGAGCCCGCCTCGTCCCCGGGACCATCGGGGTCTTCTTCGCCCTCGTATCCGCCGGATCCCTCAGAGCCTTCCTCGTCCTCGGGATATGCCAACTTCTTGGCCTCGGCCTCGAGCCTCTTAACATTTTCGATCTCGGCCGATAAGTCGAAACCCTGGGCATGAACTTCTTCGAGAGCCTCCCTTTGGGACTGCCACTTCATGTAATCGGTAATAACTTTCAGGCGGTCTTGGGCTGCCTCAGCGTCAGCTTTGTACTGGGCCACCATTTCTTCTGCATCGGCCCTAGTTATTTCCGCCACTGACTTGGATGCTTTAAGCTCCTCGGCAAGGGTATCCCGTTCAGCTACAGCCGAGCCCAGTTGGGATTGCAGGTCTTCGATTTTTTTGGATCGGGCCTCAGTTTTCTCCCTCGCCGCTCGAAGTTGGACTTCCGCCGAGGCCAGCTGCTCCCCGGCAGTCTCCTATTTCGAAGCTAATCGGTCCATTTTGCCCTTCCACTCCTCGGCCATGACCTTAACCTCATCCATCTCGGCTCGAAGCTGGTCAACCCGATCGACCTTCTGCTGGACCTGCGGGTTTTGACCGTTAATCGCCATGCATAACTCATTGTCACTAACTTCAAAAATCTTTACCTGTTCACTAGGTCGGCATGTTCTTTCTGAGCCGCATCCAACTCACCCTGGAGATTCTTGACTTCCCCTTTCACGTTGCTCGCTGAGAAGCTTATACATGTCCCTCTTCTCAAGAAGCTCTTTGACCTCGCCCTCGAGTTGGCTAAGCTCATCCCGGCACTGGAGAAAGGTTTCATGATAGATCATCGAGGCCTGCAAACTGTGAAAAAGAGAAGGCATTAGAGTAATCAAAAACCCGAATTCGAAGATAAAAGAGTGTGATAACAAGCATGCCGCATCCACCTCGTTCATTTTTGCCTAGTCCTCTTCAGTTACCAGGCACCAGAGGTAGCTAGCTACCCGGCGGAAAGAACCGAGGCATCCTCTGGGATGGCAATAATAATTGATCGCTTCCGGCCAGGATCCATGCTCGGAGCGGGGAATTGATTGATCAACCTCGGGCTCGAGTTCGGCGCACCGACCTCCGATAATGGACTTTTCCTCGGCACCTTTAAGCCACCCAACCCGGTAAATTCTTCCAGGACGGTTGAGTCTGCACCATAAAGAAGCATCGAAAGGGATCGTCCGCTCCATGAACCCCTTCATTGGATCACTCCTTCGTTACCCGGGCTTCATCGAACATGGACTCTGTGAACGAGGGTGATCCCGAAATATCTATAACACCGGGCGAGGGGGAGCCGGCGTCTTGAGAGATCTCGACCCTCACTTTGGCACCAGCCTCATGAACTTGAGGGGGATTAGCTCCATCGTTTCCTCCTCGACTGCCATCCATTCCTGGGGAACAGACAGCTCGTGGGCCATAAAGAGCTCGTCCTCCTCAGGCTCGTCCCTGAGCCAGAAGAGTGAGTCCGAGTTAGGCACTCGGGAGCTGGAGTTTTCCTTTGGCTTACAAACCAACCTTCTCCTTAGTTTCTTTTTCTCCGAGCTCGGAGAACTCGGGACCCTCTTCCTTGTCTTTTATCCTGCTGTGGCTCTAGGCTTCCCTGAAGCAGAAGAATCTATGGGCAAGTCCTCGTCCCCGACCGGAGACCTAAGCTCGACAGTCTTAGGCAAACTTGCAAAAAGGAAATAAAAGAAATAAGAATGTGATGCTAGAAGAAAAAGCCTAACATAACTTATTCAGGAAAGAGATCTTAGTATGGGAACGGGCCTCCCAACAGCCCTTTAAGCGTTTGTGCCACGAGAGCTCAGAGTAGCGCATCTGTGAGACAATGCCTTCAATCCACTCCTTTAACCTAGGGATAGCATTTGGGACTCAAGCAACAGCTGCACCGCCACGAATACCAATGAGGAAAAGGGAGATGAACATGAAATCAACGTTCAAAGGAAAGTTGTACTTACGTGATACATTCCACTTCTCAGGGAATGGCTTAAATTCGGCAGAAATCAAGTACGAGGTCCTCATCTAGACAAAGCATCCCTGCCAGCCTCGATCCCGGTCTTCGTTGATGCTTCAGAATGAGGCTTTACTAGCCCAGCGCACGAGCTTTATCAGTCACCCTTGAAAGATTCGGGGACTATACAGACAGAGTAGATGATCCACGGTGATCCGACAGGAGGCGATCTTGTTCAAAAAAAATGGAAGGAGGATTATGATCCTCCACAAAGATGGGTGGATCAGACCAAGGCATACCTCCTACCTCCTACAAAAGTCTATAATGACCGGGTCCACCGGGCCCAGTATGAAGGAAGGGATAAGTGTAAACACTTAGATATCTCTCAACATGGGTAGTAATGGCCTCCTCGGAGTCGGGGACCACTATGTTCTTGTCGGCCCAGTTGCAGTCCTTTTCGGACCGCGGGGAGGTCATCTTTGGTGATTGAGCAAATATATCTCAATGCGTCCTCACGCTGACCTTGAAACAAAGAGGGCTTCTCAACCTTAAAGTCGTCAGTGATCAAACAACCCCCAGGAATGAACATCTTCAAGGGAGGTTCAACAGTCGGTTTATCGGTAGCCACGTTAGCGGCGGACCTCTCGAGGTCAACCACATCGGGAGCGGTTTCGTTAATTTCGGCAGTTGGTTGGGAGGTAGAAACGACCTTTTGAGGAACATATTTGGAGGTTTTGGCCATTGTTATCTGGAAAAGCTTGAAAAGGTAGAGAAAGGTTGAAAGTTGAAAGCTCAGATATGTTGGCTTGAGTAGAGAATGAGTAAAATTTTTGTAACGTTCTGAGAAATCTTGAGTAACGGAGGTAAAAATGCTAGAGTATAAAAGGGTAATGAAATCCTAAAGGCACGAGGGTAGAATTTTGGACGTAAAGTAAAAATTGAACGAAGGAGGGGATATTTATATGGGCTCCACGACGTTTCGCATCCAGGGACAGCCAACCGACGGCTGACATGCATTTGAGGTCATAATGACATGACTGACGAGACGTTTTAGGTTTTTTGTCGTTTTCGTCACAGCGTATTGAAGAAGGAACCGGGGAACTCATGTCGTTTCTCGTCAACTTACTCTCCGAGAAATGAGGGAACTTTCAGTATACGGGTAAAATCGAGCTCATGGTACACATCGGCTTCCTATAAGATAAATCGAGCTAAAGACATAACGACAAGGGACCGGAATCGAGGCAAGGGTCTCATCGAGTCAGAGTCCGGGGGCATGACGCCCACCCTCGAGAATATCGAGATCATGATCCAGGATCGGTCCAAATCCCAAAGGACTTCGGAGAACGTTGTCAGGCAGACAAGCACGACCAACAGAAGGCCATAATATACGCGACAGGGCGGATATCACGACGTGGATCTCGGCATGTATCGATGGAGAACCGGTAATCAGTTAAACAGAAGATTTTTTACCTTTTATATAATTATACTTAGGGTAAAACTCCCCTACTATATAAAGGGGAGTCTGATTATCCAAGGAACACATTGTAACACGCATTCCAAAGCAATATACTATTATTTTCGCTGTTATTGAAAGCTCTTATTCTCGTTCATCAGTGCTGGCGATTGTGAGTCTGGATTGAGGATGGATATTTCGTCAAGGCCGGAATTATCCTCCTCATGTGGTTTGAATATACTATATCTTTATTTGTTTAATCTAACGCAATCTATAGGGTAAACAAAGTTGTTAGCAATAACTATAAGGTTAATACATGAGCTTCAAATTCAAATGATCAAAAGGATACTTTATGAAAGAAAAAGGGAATATTACAAGTTTGCATGTAATCCGAATTTTGGAATCCAACGGACTGTCCTCCAAGAAAGGTTGTTCATATCTTGGGGCAAATCTTGTGTTTATTTTTGTTTTGTTTCAGAGGGGCAAGTTCTCTGCATGTTGCGTATTTTATTTTATTTTATTTGATATTATATTTTTTCGACTTCTTCAAAAAGAATAGTTTCTTTTTATATTTAAAGTAATTTAATTTTGAACTTCGTAATATCTTTGATGACATGATTTTCATACACACAAATATAATAATACATTTAAGAGCCCAAATTCCAAAAACATTCCTTTTTTCTTAAATAACTTATCCAATGAAATATATTCACGTAAAATAAAACCGAGCGGGTGATAGACACTCTTATTAGTTCTTAGTAACGCTGTTCCTCGTTACTTTCCCTTTCATTTTAACAATCTTATTTTTCTCTTTTACCACATCAAGTTCATTTAATCGAGGCGAAATTAACGGAAAGCATTTCATCTAAGTTTTATTTATACATGTGATATCAGCATTTTAAAATCATTTTTTGGGTGAGTGTCGAGGCGAAGCCCGAGATGTGGCAGGTTAAAAATGGGGTACAAGTAGCGGTGGACGTAAGTTCCGGCCTTATGGACATTTAGGTATGAGTTCCAACCTTTCGGACATTCAATTGGGACATAAGTCCATAAAACTTTTCTAAATTGGAGGCAAAACTGCTTTATAAGTCTTTTTTTATACTTAAATACTCAAAAATCAGCTCATTATGAATTCTCATACCCCCCAAAAAAAAAAAACACTAAAAAGTCAGACTTTTTAAAATTTCTAGCACTAATTTCATAACCATTTCTCATTATCGTTCACTAAGTAACCAAAATATATATTCTTTGGCTCTTTACATGTATAATACAAGCAAAGTAACAGTTTTGTCCTCCAACACTGTGCTTCTCACTTGAGGGTTCTTTCTTCGTGCTTCATTTTCCTCATCTATTTTGTATTTTTGCTCTCTTCCTTTTGGCATCACTCTACTTGATATGGTTCTAGATACCTTATTCCAAAAAATATTCTATTTGGATTATAATGAGTATTTGTGATTGATTTTTTGGTCAGAGGTTTTCAAACAATAAATTTATATTATTATCATTTTTATTTTTAAAGTATTACTCCTTCAGTTCCAATTTATGTGAACCTATTTCATTTTTGGTCTGTTCCAAAAAGAATGACCCCTTTCTAAATTTGCTTAAATTTCCAATTCTACCCTTAATGAGAAGCTTTTATTACCACACAAATACTCTGGACCCCTTTCTGACCTGCTTAGGACCACCATTTCAAAAGTCTCCATTTTTTCTTAAACTTCGTGCCCAGTCAAACAGGTTCACATAAATTAAAATGGAAGAAGTAGGAGCTATCACTATGTGAATTTCCTTGAGTTTTCTATTTTTTGTTGTTAATATTACTTTTTATTTATTTATATGCTTATCTTATTAATGTATCAAAAATATTAAAAATTAAGTATTCAATGGGCTTAGGCTTACACCTCAAGTAGAATGCCTCACTTCACTCCCGCGGCTTTTAAAATACTGAATATTTTTGCTAGTAAAGCATTGAACGAAATCATGGAAATTCACTTCAAACAAGTGCACATGCATTTTGTACCAATGTTTCCAAGTGATGTGACTTTAATGGCTACTTGTTTGGGCTTCAGGACTTCAAACGAATCTTGCCATGATTTATTGATGTTCCATTTTTGTTCTATGATTATTGAATTATTCTTTCGGAAATTCAGAGAGAACAAATTGAGGGTAGGTTGAAATATAAGATGCCTCAGACCTAAGTTGTTTGATTCGAGTAACGTGTGTGTCTGTTGAGTTCTGTTGAAATGGAAGATGCCTTAGGTCTAAATTGTTTTTTCTTTGAACATATGTGTATTCACATATATCATTTATTGATCGCTGTGGCCCTACACTTACTGTTTCTCTCCAAAAAGGAAACAACATAAAGCAAAACAATTTTTGCTACTCTTTCAAGAATCTACCATAGAATATATCATGCTTTAACTACGAGTCGACTTAATATATAGTGCTATGCAATACTCAAGCTTCGACTATATTTTAAAGCCATGTTCGTTTTTTAGAGTTTAACTAATATACACGCATGGTAAAGAAATTTTATAGTCTTAGGTCACTCAAAAACCAAGAACATATATATTCTCATAGCAGGCATACATTGGCAGTGTTAAAAAATTTCCAGGATGGTGTATATAATTAAATGAACTCTTTTTTTAATCAAACACAACGACTTCTGGTTGGTCATCTCACCCTTAAACTGTACGTGCGGTTATATTTATCCCATCATTCACTAAGTTAGTTATTCGAGAATATGAGCAAAGGCGTATAATTATAATGAGCCCTGTTATGCACAAATTACAAAGATTAGGGCAAATTTTCATGCCGAATTTGTAAAGCGGATAGGAGCCAAGAAAGAACAAAGTGAAAAGATCCCAGCATTTACATGACAGTTACATTTTTGGATCACAATAAATTCAATTTGTAGGGAGGGATTCTTTCTTTATTTCATGTCACTCATATTTGCTTATTGGAAAATTTAGCTTCTCATGGACCCTTTTCATTTGGTGCAGAAACATAGTGGCTATAAGATACTTCTACATGTTATATTATAGACCTTTGACTAGCCTTTTTCTTTTAGTAGTTCTTACTTTTTCATATACAGCTGTAATCCCTATTGAGAAGGGATATATGGCCAATTTCTGAAGATCCCTTTATGAAGAAGGTCCTCTTCTTTCTTGCTTTGTATCCTGTGCTGTCTCGTTCAAGTTTCCAAGCCCACTAAACTCCACTTTTGTGTCTTCCAGTGTGCAGCTTCTAGGGTGGTTTTCACTTTAATTTTTGCACTGCGTGGTTTTTGGCAATTGATTAATTTGTATAAGCTTCACTTTTTAAATTAATTAGAAATTAATTGATATGAATCTAACATTCATATTCTAGTAGAGTCTGTATTATCTAATCGAAGTTTTGTTATGTCGGCTTTTGTAATATGTGTATAGGGTCGGATACAATCGAGCACACAAGGAAGATCGGTCTCGAGTACAGTCCGGGGTCGGACTACTTTGAAACGGAGCCAGCACTTCAGGAAGGAAAGTTTGAGGTCGGACATCATTGGATCGGAGACAGAACGGTCGGAATAAGGCAGTCAAGACCGGTTTGGGTAAAGGCATTTTATGGTAAAAGTATCAGCTTCGTATAACGGAGAGGCCGGAAATCTCTTGTTACACAGATATCTCGGCAGGAATCACGGCCCCAATCATCAGAGACGTTAGACCAATATTTTTAGGGATAATTCGCCCTATAATTAAGTTAGTTCATCCTGTAATTAAGTCTTTTACCATAGGTAGGACTCTCTTCTTCCCTATATAGGGATACTTGGTTTTCATTGTACACACAACACACGTTACCAGCAATACTAATTCTCAATTTTCTGTCTATCTTTTGCCTGAATTATTTACATTTCACCACAAATTACTTCATCACGGGAAATTCACTCAACCTCAACGGTTTGATTATTCTCTTATTCATTTAAGTACATCTTTACTTATTGTAACATTTAACACTGTGTCAAATCATTTCACATATCTTTAATACAACGTATAAATTTACCTTTATTTTAGGGTAAACAGTTTGGCGCTCATCGTGGGGCTAAGGATAATAGTGAACATTTGATACAATTTTCTGTCACACACTATTTTACGCTTATTCTTTGCAGAATTTTCTGTTTTCAGATTACAATATAGTCATGTCACGCTCACATCCCATCAACAATGAGCTCGAACACCAAGGCGAAAGCAACAACGTGATGCTTGGTAGTGAGGCTCCAGCCGACTCCAATTCTCAAATGGCGGTCGATGCAGGTTAGGCTTCAGGCCCGTCGAACAGTGTTCGAGGAGAACACCATTCAAGAACTCTGAATAATGAAGGGGACGGGATTAGCCTCAAAATGATATTCGACATGTTACAAGCCCAACAAGCAGCCATCGTCCAGTTGCAAAGTCGCAGCCAGGTTCCAGATAGGGCCGAAGCCGGTTCTTCTCGAGGAACAATTCCTGAAAATGGACCGATCGCAGTACAACCGGATGAAAAGGGGTCGGGGACAAACTCCAGAATCATAAAGATACTCGAGGAGCTGACTAAGAGAATCGAGTCGGGTGAAAAGAGGATTGAAGCTAATGACAAGAAAGTAGAAACGTATAATTCGACGGTAGACCAGATCCCAGGAGCACCCCCGGTGTTGAAAGGCTTGGACTCGAAAAAGTTCGTACAAAAGCCTTTCCCATCGAGCGCTGCCCCGAAACCTATACCCAAAAAGTTTCGCATGCCGGAGATCCCCAAATATAGTGGGACATCAGATCCGAATGAACATGTAACGGCGTACACATGCGCCATAAAAGGGAACGATCTCGAAGATGACGAAATTGACTCCGTCCTTTTGAAAAAGTTCGGGGAGACCCTGTCTAAGGGAGCGATGACGTGGTATCACAACTTACCCCCAAACTCCATCGATTCCTTCGCCATGCTTGCAGATACCTTCGTCAAGGCCCATGCAGGTGCCATTAAAGTCGAAACAAGAAAATCAAATTTGTTCAAAGTCAGACAAAGAGACAACGAGATGCTGAGAGAGTTTGTGTCGCGCTTTCAAATGGAGCGAATGGATTTACCACGATTACCGATGATTGGGCCGTACAGGCCTTTACTCAGGGACTCAATGCCCGAAGCTCAACAGCTTCTCAACAGCTGAAACAAAGTTTGATTGAATTCCCGGCTGTCACTTGAGCTGACATACACAATCGGTATTAGTCGAAGATCAGGGTAGAAGATGATCAGCTCGGAGTCCCCTCGGGGTCCGCCTACCCTATCAGAACTTATGATCGAACTACGAGAGATAATTATTGAGAACCGAGGTCAAACCGAGACAGAAACCGACCGTACCTAGGCGATCGAAGGGCCATCCCAGGAAGGCAAAAATCCCCGAGACAGGAGAGAAAGAATGATCCCAATCAAAGGTACCAAGGACCGTTGCCGAAAAACAACTCTGAAGGAGCCGCTAATCACCGAGAAGCGCCCCGACTGTCCGAATACAACTTTAATGTCGATTCAGTAACTCTTGTATCCACCATCGGTCGCATTAAAGACATCAAATGGCCTTGGCCGCTGCAATTGGACCCGGCCAAAAGAGATCCCAACCTAATATGTAAATATCACGGTACACATGGGCACAGAATGGAGGATTGTCGGCAGCTGAGAGAGGAGGTAGTCCGGTTGCTCGAGAACGGGCATCTTCGGGAGTTCTTCAACAATCGGACCAAGAACCATTACGAAAACAGAAACAGACCAGCAAATCAAGAAGAGCCGCAGCACACAATCAACATGATAATCGGAGGGGTAGATTCACCCCAAGGCCCAATGTTGAAGCGCACTAAAATATCCATCACCCGGGAAAAACGTACCCGGGATTACGTAGCAGAGAGGGCCTTATACTTCAGCGATAAAGATACCGAAGGAATTACGCAACCCCATAACGACGCATTGGATATCGATGCTGGTGAACAAAACCTGGGTGAAGCGTGTACTAATCAACATTGCATCAAATGTTGAAATTCCCATCGGCTGATGGGGTCGTCACCGTTTATGGAGAACAACATGTTGCGAGGGAGATGTTCGCAGTGGAAGAGGCAGCGTCAAAGCCAACCGCTCTTTCCCAAAAGACCCAATAGCAATCAGAGAGGTCACCCTCAACAAACGAGGGTGAACAGGATCAACTTGACGTCGATAATTACGGGATCCCCCGATTATTTGCCCCCAACGAGTCCGACGCAACCAAATCGACAGTCGAAGAGCTCGAACAAATTTCAATCCGCAGCGATGCACCCGATCGAAAGGTATACCTGGGCTCAGGCTTAAACTCCGAGCTCAGGGCCAAATTAATTAATTTCCTTTCAGCCAACGAAGTCCCATCTAGACATGACAGGCATACCGCTGTAAATTGCAACTCACAAGCTAAGCGTTGACCCAAAATTTTGGCCGATCAAGCAAAAGAGGAGGCCTCAGTCCGAAGCCAAACAAGCCTTCATCAAAATCGAGGTAACTAAACTTTTGAATATATGATCCATCCGAGAGGTTAAGTACCCAGAATGGTTAGCTAATGTAGTCGTAGTTCCTTAGAAGGGAAACAAGCTTAGAATGTGTATAGACTATAAGGATCTAAACAAAGCATGCCCCAAAGACTCTTTCCCCTTGCCCAACATCGATCGCATGATCGATGCTACCGTTGGCCATGAGACTCTTAGTTTTCTCGACGCCTACTCTGGGTATAACCAGATACAAATGGATAAGGATGATCAAGAAAAAACATCCTTCATCACTAAGTATGGCACTTATTGCTATAACGTGATGCCTTTTGGGCTGAAAAACGTAGGGGCTACTTACCAACGCTTAGTAAATAAGAAGTTCAAAAAACAACTAGGAGTAACAATGGAGGTTTATATCGATGACATGTTAGTTAAGTCCCTGCGAGCAGAGGACCATTTAAGCTATTTGCAGGAAACCTTCAACATCCTGAAAAGATACAACATGAAATTGAATACGGAGAAGTGTGCATTCGAAGTAGGCTCAGGGAAATTCCTTGGCTTTATGGTCTCGAACCGAGGAATAGAAATCAACCCCGATAAAATCAAAGCCATCGAAGACATAACGGTCGTCGACAGCATAAAAGTTGTGCAAAAATTGACTGGCCGGATAGCAGCACTAGGTCGATTCATATCGAGGTCGTCTGACAGGAGCCATCAGTTCTTCAACCTGCTGAAGAAAAAGAGCGAATTCTCATGGGGACCGGAATGCCAACACGCATTGGAAGAACTTAAAAGGTATCTCTCTAGCCCGCCTTTACTACATACGCCAAAAGTAGGTGAGCAGTTGTACCTTTACCTTGCTGTATCGGAGATAGCAGTAAGCGGGGTCCTGGTTCGAGAAGAACAAGGTACGCAATTTCCCATTTACTATGTCAGTAAAACACTACGAGAGGCCGAAACTAGGTACCCACACCTAGAAAAGTTAGCACTTGCATTGTTGAGTGCCTCTAGAAAGTTGAAGCCATACTTCCAGTGTCACCCCATATGCGTGGTGACAACTTACCCACTTAGGAACGTTATGCACAAACCTGAGCTATCAGGTCGATTGGCCAAGTGGGCCATCGAAATAAGTGGGTATGATATCGAATATCGGCCTTGAACCTCGATCAAGTCTCAAGTACTGGCTGATTTTGTCGCCGACTTCACGCCGTCGCTCATCCCCGAGGTCGAGAAAGAACTCATGACCAAGTCGGGGACTCCTTCGGGAGTGTGGACTTTGTTCACAGATGGCGCCTTGAATTCGAAGGGGTCGGGGCTGGGCATCGTACTCAAACCTCCGACCGAGAATACGATTCGACAGTCTATTAAGACTGTAAAGCTGACTAACAATGAAGCCGAATATGAGGCTATGATTGCAGGTTTAGAGTTGTCCAAAAACCTGGGAGCAGAAGTGATCGAGGCCAAATGCGACTCCCTACTCGTAGTCAACCAAGCAAATAGAACATTCGAGGTCAGAGAAGGGCGTATGCAAAGGTACGTGGACAGACTTCAGGTCACGCTACACAGGTTTAAAGAGTAGACTTTACAGCACATACCTCGAGAACAAAATAGTGAAGCCGATGCACTCGTCAATTTAGGCTCGTCAGTAGAGGATGAAGAAATCGACTCTGAAAAGGTCGTGCAGTTATTGAGGTCGGTGGTGGAGGAAGGCCATGCCGAAGTCAACTCAACAAGCTTGACCTGGGATTGGAGAAATAAATACGTAAAATATCTTAGTACAGGCAAGTTGCCATCAGATCCCAAAGAATCAAGGGCGTTACGCACAAAGGCGGCCCGATTTTGTTTGGCCAACGATGGAACTTTATACAGAAGAACATTCGGAGGTCCTCTCGCCATATGCCTTGGATCTGGAGACACCGAGTACATCTTAAAAGAAATACACGACGGAACCTTCGGCAACCATTCCGGTTCCGATTCATTGGTTCGAAAAATAATTCGGGCCGGCTATTATTGGAACGACATGGAAAGAGATGCGAAGGGGTTTGTACGCAAGTGCAGCAGATGCCAAAGGCATGCATCGATGATCCACCAGCCCGGAGAAACGTTGCATCCGGTCTTATCGCCATGGCCATTTATGAAGTGGAGTATGGATATCGTCGGTCCCCTCCCTCGGGCACCAGGTAAAGCTCAATTTATCCTTTTTATGACTGACTACTTTTCCAAGTGGGTGGAAGCACAGGCTTACGAGAAAGTCAGGGAGGAGGAGGTGATCGACTTCATATGGGACCATATTATTTGCCGGTTCGGGATGCCCTTGAAGATCGTATGCGATAATGGCAAACAGTTTGTTGGTAATAAAATAACAAAGTTCCTAGAAGATAACAAGATTAAGAGGATATTGTCGACTCCATATCATTCCAGTGGCAATGGTCAAGCTGAATAAACCAACAAAACCATAATCCAGAACTTGAAGAAAAGGCTAGCTGACGCGAAAGGAAAGTGGAGGGAGATGCTGCCCGAGGTCTTGTGGGCATATCGCATGACCGAGAAAACCAGCACCGGGGCCACCCCGTTCTCCTTAGTTTACGGTACCGAAGCGTTGATACCGGTTGAGGTGGGCGAACCGAGTATCAGTTTCCGATATGCAACCGAAGAGTCAAACCGGGAGGCTATGAACATCAGCGTGGAACTTTTGGATGAAAAGAGGGAAGCCGCTCTAGTTCGGATGGTGGCACAGAAGCAAAAAATCGAGAGATATTATAACCGGAGAGCCCGTCTCCGATATTTCAACGTTGGGGACTTGGTACTTAGAAGAGTTACACCCAACGCTCGAGACCCCAACGACGGAAAATTGGGACCGAACTGGGAAGGTCTCTATACTGTCGTGAAGGTCACCGGAAAGGGGTCTTACAAGCTCGGGACTATGGATGGCAAACAACTGCTAAACAATTGGAACGTGAGCCACTTGAAGCGGTATTATTGTTAAGGTAATTCATTTCATCTTTTCTTTTGTATCATTTGATACTAACATTTGCAGGTTGGATCGGTCTCGAACCGGGAAACACAAGGCATTAGGACTGAAAGCACGCGTTGCACTCTTTTTTCCTTCGACCGGTTTTGTCCCAAATTGGATTTTACGGCAAGGTTTTTAATGAGGCAACCAGGAATCGTGCTAACTTAGATCGATCATTCATCGGAGTTCATGAAATTTGGTGCTCGATTTCAATCGACCTCGAACAACTAGAGACTGCTCGTTATTTTCGAAATCTTCATTCACTTGCTTCGATTTCAAGGGGACTTTACAAAGATCGTAAGGAACCAATATAAGGGTCAAACGGCCAAGGAACCGTACCCGAATAGATCGATCTGCCCCTCTTTAAGCAAATATGTACGAGCATGAGGATATTAATAAAGTCTTTTCGGCACCAATTTTGTGCTCCTAAGCCCAAGGGCTTCTTTTATTATCATCGCATTATCAAGAGCTAACATCGGTTAAATATTCACACTAAATTCAAAGGGGAGTAAGACCTAACAAGGAAAGCCCCAAAATCAATTGCTAGGCCAAGGCCGTATTGAGTTAACAAAACTCGAAGGGAAGTAAGACCGACTCAGGCAACCCCAGTTTATAAAAGGCTACGACCAAACTAAGCTAAAATTCGAAGACGATTGGGGCTTGCCAAGGCAAGACCTCGATTCTTTAGAAAGGGCTAAAGCCAAATTAAATCATTGAAATTTGAAAGGGACCAAATTTTGCTAAGGCATGGTCCCGATTCCTTAATAGGCCCAAGCCGCGCCAAACTAAAAGGTTCGGGGATGAACAAAGCCTATTAAGGCCACCCCGAACTTGAGATAAGGCTAAGGCCAAATCAGTTTGAAATTTGTTAAATACCGGCTCAGCTCGTTAACCGGCCGAGATATGGACCATATTCGATTGGTCATAGAAAAGAAATATTTACGAAGAAATTTACGATCCTAGCTAAGGCAGGAAAATTGCAAGATATGAAAATTGTAGTACAAAGTCAAACAAAATAAAGAAGTTTTATACACAATGAAGGTGATCCTTTTACATTCAAAGTTACAAAAGAAAAAAAAATGACACTTCGTTCTGCAGGCAACGTCAGTCGGAACCGTCTTCATCTTCCTCGGGGAAAGCCTGCTTCCTTACTTCGGCTTCAATCCTCGTTGCTTCATTGACTTCAGAGGATAGATCGAAACCCCGAGCTTGCAGTTCCTCGAGGACGGAGAGGCGGGCCTGGCACTTAGTATACTCGACCAACATCTTCGATTGCTCCTAGGCTGCCTCGGCATCGGCTCTATGTTGAGCTATCAAATCATCAGCATCGGCCTTGGTGGTAGCAATCTCCGACTTTGCTTCTTGCAGCTGGTTGACCAGAACACCCCGATCCTGGGTGAGCGATTCGACTTGGTATTGAAGAGATTCGGTGTTCTTGGTCAGAATTCCGATTCTCTCTTGCACCTCCGAAACTTGCTCTTCTAAGCGAGCTTGGAGGGTCTCCTTTTCCGAAGTCAGAGTTTCAATCTTGGTTTTCAATTCACTGGCCTCAGCCTTAGCCTCACCCGCCTCGAACCGGAGTCGATCTAATCGGTCGGCCTGCTGCCCCAGCTGGTCGACTACTTTGCTATGCTCCCTCCGCATGAAGTCCATCTCAGCTCGAAGGTTCGACATCTCACCTTCGAGCCGCTGAAGTTGTGCCCGTTCTTGTGTCATTCCTTCCCTTATCCGAAGGAACGCCTCATGGTGAAGCACCGAAGACTGCAAGATATACATACTAAGACAGTCAGTACAAATCTAGGGATAGGATATCGGGTATCAAATAGAACATATGAGGAAGCATACCTTGTTCGATGCCTGCTGAGCCTCATTCAATAAGCATGCCCGGTCTATTGCGTTCATTGCAGCCTGGTCCTCATCGGTCACCAAGCAATGAAGATAGCTGGCCACACCTACGGGCGCACCCAATACTCGAGCATTCCTTCTTGGCACTTCAAGCCCGAAGGTATCAGCCGATGGCACCCCATCGAAAAACTCTTCAAAGGCCCCAGCTGCAACCGGACCTTTACTCGGTGTATGCATTCTTGCAGCCTGGGCCTCATTCAGGGTTGTCTCCGAAAAAGAGGGTGAATCCATCATCTCCGGGAGGTCCGAGATCCCTTGTGTTGCCTCCCCTGTATCGGCCCGAATCCCGGTCCTCGTCCTCGCCTCGAGATCCTCCGTTCGAGAGATGCAAGACTCACCAACCGTTGGCTCGGGGACTATTCGAGGTGGTTCGTTATTTGGAGTATCAGGGTTTCTTTCCCCCTCAGAGTCATCACTCAGCTGGATGGTCGGGTTGGTGGCTTTGGGTTTACGAGCCATCATTTTTCTCCTGCCTTTTCCTTTTCTCGGGCTCTGCAGGACCGGGGATTTCTTTTCTCTTTTTTCCCCCCTCTTTCTTCGATACAGGGGGAGGTCAAGAAGCTTCCCCACCAGTGAGTGTCTGCCTCAACTCAGCATCTTTCGAGAGGCCTACAAAAAAGAGAAAGAGTTAGTAATAACGTCGATCACTTGAAATGACAAAGGCAAATATGAACGAGCTCACCGTGATTTTTGGCCTCCCAAAGGCCTTTCGATATTTCCCGCCAGGCTTGCTCCGAGTAGGCTCTTTGAGCCACTACTCTCCGGACCCACTCCTCCAAATGATGAATTGCGGCCGGCTTCTGGGAAATGGCTGCACCTTACAAAACATATCGATTAAGCACTAGAAGGAAAGCAGCAGATGTTATTAAGTAAGGAAAATGACTCTTACGTTTCAGGTTCCACTTTTCAGGGAACGGCATGTCTTCTGCGAGGATCAAGTCGGAAGTTCTTATTCGAACAAACCGGCTCATCCAACCCCGGTCCTTATCTTCGTCGATGCTCGAGAACGGAGCCTTGTTGGCCCGGTGAGCAAGTTTTATTAGTCCCCCTCGAAACATTCGGGGACTGTATAACCGGAGTAGGTGATCAACAGTAAAGGGATGCCCCCCTTCGACTTTACTCACAAAAAAACAGAAAAGGTGGATTATCCGCCAAACGGAGGGATGAACGTGGCCCAAAGTGACATTATACCTTTTACAAAAGGTGACGATTATGGGGTCCAAGGATCCCAACGTGAAGGGATAGGTATAGACGCTTAGGTAACCTTCCATATAGGTGGTAATCGCCCCGTTCGAAGAGGGGACTACCACATCCTTGTCGGTCCATTTGCACTCCGCCTTCACCCTGTCAAGGATTTTGTGGGTAATCGAGCTAATGTACATTGAGACCGATTCGCCCTTGCCGGGTACTGAAGAAGGTTTCTCGACTTTGAAGTCGGAGCCGATAAAGCATCCAACAGGTACGAAGGCTTTCAAAAGGGGTTCCCCAGAAGTTTCCTCAACATGAACGGGCTCAGCCTCTTCAGCGGGCTGAGAAGATGAAGGTTGTTGTTTTTGTGGAAAAGACTTAGATGTTTTCGCCATTGCAATTGAAGTGATGATAGCGGGAACAAAGGATTATGATGTGCAAGAGAAGCTTTGTAGTGCAAAGATGCAGAGAGCTAAAGCGGAAAACTTGTTTGAGCAAAGTAAAGTTTGGAAACAAGAGGATGAGGGAGCTATTTATACTTTCTCAAAAACGGCGGTTCAGAGCACGAGGTAGGGGAGCATTAAATGGTATTTGCAGAAGTTGCAGGGTTTGCCGCCAGCTAGGACACGCAATGATTTCCTTTGACAGCAGTCATGTGCGTCATGGCGCTGCCGTCAACCATCAATGAAACGTTTTTTAAGATTGAGTGATTTGACACTTCGGATTCCGTGTCAATGAGTGTGCTATTGCTTAACCTAATCTCGAAAGGTGGCAGTTCATATCGTTTCTTGTCATTACTCTCCAATAAATGAGGGGACTATCTGTATAGGGTCGAATACAATCGAGCACACAAGGAAGATCGGTCTCGAGTACAGTCCGGGGTCGGACTACTTTGAAACGGAGCCAGCACTTCAGGAAGGAAAGTTTGAGGTCGGACATCATTGGATCGGAGCCAGAACGGTCGGAGTAAGGCGGTCAAGACCGGTTTGGGTAAAGGCATTTTATGGTAAAAATATCAGCTTCGTATAACGGAGAGGCCGGAAATCTCGTGGTACACAGATATCTCGGCGGAATCACGGCCCCAATCATCAGAGACGTTAGACCAATATTTTTAGGGATAATTCGCCATATAATTAAGTTAATTCATCATGTAATTAAGTCTTTTCCCATAGGTAGGACTCTCTTCTTCCCTATAAAGGGATACTTGGTTTTCATTGTACACACAACACACGTTACCAACAATACTAATTCTCAATTTTTTGTCTATCTTTTGCCTGAATTATTTACATTTCACCACAAATTACTTCATCACGGGAAATTCACTCAACCTCAACGGTTTGATTATTCTCTTATTCATTTAAGTACATCTTTACTTATTGTAACATTTTACATTGTGTCAAATCATTTCACGTATCCTTAATACCACATATAAATTCAATTGTTACCCGTATTTTAGGGTAAATAATATGCAGAAAGCTCTTGCTATGTGCGGCATTGCTTTGATCACGTGTCTATTATGCACAATTTTATCTAATATTTCTCCAAAAGTTATCTTTATAGATTATAAGTTTTACCATTGTGTCAAGGCTATACCTTTTATTTGCAGCAGCTCTAATTGAGAAAGGTGAATTAAAAAGGAAAAGTTAGCAAATTAATCAATTAAAAAGGAAAAGTTAGCAAATTAATCGTACATGAAATGTTCGATTTGGGGAAGATATACCAATCTTCCTTTTCCCTTATTTTTTGTTTTGTTTTTGTCTATTTAATTTGTGAACACTTACTTTTAGTTAAATTCAACATCAGATAGTGGGAGGTTTTGGCAAGCTTTTAACTATCCAGCAAACGAGATAGCAAGGGGAAATGAACGTACAATTTGTAAGGAAAACAAAAGCTCCATAGGGCACTTCACGGCAAAGCTCTCTAAACTCTAATTATAATTAACTTAAGCCAGTCAATACACAGTAAAAAGATTTAAATCTACTTTAACCTATCCTTATTACATGCCACCCTTGTAGGAAAATAGGCTCATATAAAGGACCGCGCGATTGTACCTGTTGGTAAAAAATCAAACTTTATAAATCCTTATCAGTGTTCTCGTTTGCCCCTGGTTTGATGTAATATTTGATATACACGAGCAGACTTTCCGTTACTTTATACTTTTGTGAGAACTGGCGAATAAAGCAAAATAAACAAAAATCACTCACAAAATTAACTCAAGCACTAGTCTCCACTTTGCCAGTTAAGATTTTAAAAGGTGACAATAAAGAGAACATAAAAACTAAGACAAAATAGCGCCTACGTGATATACCATTGTTCACCTTCAATGGTTGCCACTTCATTTGCTCTTCACTTTAACTGATTCATTCTCTGCACAATTACATCTCGTAGTGTTGGTCCAAAGATTGTTGAATTTGAACAACTAATTCATTATATTTGTTATTCTTCATTACAAGAACGAATCATGTTGAATGAATTCATGGTCATGAGGTTCTTCATTTGAATTCAAAGCCTCCAGAAGAATTTTGAAGAGAATCAGTCAATGGGAATCCCTAGCAACCATTCATCCTAACGAAATGATTTTATAATTTTATATAGCTTTCCTTTATTGGTGACTGAAGTTCCTCGGCACAGTAATTATCTTTACTAGTATTATTGTTATTACTGTAGTTCAAAAACATAAAAGGACCTCTACCTAGTGGGTTGTCTAAGATCGAAATTTAAATTTGATGAGTTCAAACTTTTATCTTCTTGCTATTAAATTCAATTAAACTTTTAAAATTATGGTTCATATTTAATATTTGTTAAAATTTAAGTGTATATAACACGCACACAATGTTTCGTGTTGAAATTACCGAATTCAGTTGATGAACTCATTGGACAAGACTCCATCCATCTCTAATAGGAGACTAATTTAAGAAATAAGACCACAATTATACGTTGTATTTCATTTGGACGTTCATAAAAGTAAGTGATATTTTAAATTCAAGATATATCACTTGATCGTTTCTTTCCTACACTTTTGAAGTAAAGAACGATTGTTTAGTTTGTGGGTGGCAGACTGGCCGGATGAGATCGAGGAATGTGTTGGAGTGGGATCGATGATATATATAGAGTCCCGAACTAAAGTGTTGTAAAAATAACACTAAAATAGGTGAAAAAAGTGCCGAGAACATTTTTATATATAGCGCATGAAACCTTAATGGAAAGTTTCTCCGTTAATATATAAAACATGTAATTCATGCGATATGCCTGTTATTTATCCGATCCACAATAATTGGTGTAATACATGCACTACATGTACAGCACATATAAGACATGCTTTATACCCACCAATTATTGTCCCCTCGCACTGAATTTTCTTACTTAAGGACCAGTATTCCTTCTTCAAGAATTCATACCGAAAAATTCATTCTTCAGCATCCTTTGTATTTTACTTACTTATTCCGAAATATTTTCATACTTAATTTTTTTTGCATTGTGCCAGAATATCTGAAGAGCGAAAAATTAGCATTGCATTATATTGGGGGAGTTAGATTATCGTGGAGAATAATTGTCACTCACATTGGAGTATGATAGATTAGTATCTTTGATTTGTAAAGAATGAGTGTGAGTAAACGTCCGGTTAATATTAAGGTAACCGCAAGATATTCTTATTCGCTTACTCCGCAAGGGGTTGCTTGTTATACTGAGTTTAACATCAAAGATGATGAAAATCTGCAAGATTTTTTGTGGACTCCGGATGAATACCGGAATCTTCTTGTGATAAAAATATTAGAAATGTACGTCAAGTTTGGAGACATCAACAATATTGCGGTTCCGCAAAATATTGATAACCCTCAATCATCTGGTGGTATTTTTGGAGCAGTTTTATCCGAACAGGTTCCGTATGAAGGTGTCTGACCAGACCTAAACTTATCTCTACAAGCGAATGAGAAGCAAGGACATAATTTCTCCCCAAGTTTACATAATTCTTCACACGCCGAGTGGTAAATTTAAATTTTTCTTGTTGTAGTATGATTATTTTTTTATGTATCATATTCGTACTGACACTTATATCTTCCAAAGGGGGTACCGGCCAGATATGAATTTTACGAATTATGAACCAACCGACAGTTAGAATATACCTATTTTGGAGGTTTTGATCATGTTGGTCTATCCGCGAGTCATCAACAACTCGATAATGTGCATCATGGGCTATATACAAATTATGAATTATAAGTTAAGAGATAAAGTTAATATATTATGTTGGGATGACTTTGAGAAACTCATTATTTTATTAGTTGTGTAGATAAAACGAGCAACATGATGGTCATGCCCTTACTCAGTTGCCCGAAGACGATATATTTAATCAGGATCTTGCAGATGCACAGAGTGAGAAAGATGACAGTGATTATGACAGTAACGCTGATGAGTCTGGAGATGATGCACCTTTCCCTGATGAGAGCAACGATGATGAGGAACCACACTTTGCTGCTGAGAATGAGAATGAGCAACCTGATTTGACGAGGGAGCATGATGCCACAAATGAGCATGCTCCACATATGCAGACTCCACCTACCGTTAGACCCACAATGTACGAGTCCCATGTGCCCTTTCATTCAACTGAGATTCCCTACCTTGATCAGTTACCCAGTATGTTGGATATGGATGTCCTCACAAGGAATCTTGATGACATTTATATAGCAATGTTGGATGAATCTAGACCAATGAAGCTCTCTAAGAATATGCTTTTTGCTGATAAAACGCGCCTTAGCAGGGCGGTGCAAATTTATAGCATAAAATATTATCGTGATCGTGGTCAATAAGTCATCTAAGCAAATATACAAGGTTATTTGTCGTAGATAGGATCAAGGTTGTAAGTGGATGCAGTGTGCGAGAAAGTTGAAAACCAATATGTGGATAGTGGGGAAATAAATTTGCAAGCACACTTGTGATATGGACACATTCAATAAGAATCATTTTAACTCGAATGTTGACTTGAGTTCCCTTGTCTTGATTCCACTAAATCGTCCATAAGGTTTAAGGTGAAAGAGTGTATAACATCAGTTGCGTAGGTATATGGGTGTACCATTACCAAAATAAAGGTATTTCTCGGCCGTACACGTGTATTTGAGATTGTTTATGGTAATTTGAATAAGTCATTTGCCGCTCTACCAAGGTACATGGATGCTTTGTAACACTTTAGCCCCAGGACTGTTGTTGGATAGAAGCTTGACCGGAGTTCGAGTATACAAGAATACATATTTAGATATGTGTTCTGGGCATTTAAACCAGCCATTATTGATTTTGTGCATTGTCGACTGATAATCTCCATAGACGGCACCCATGTTTATGGAAAGTATGATATAAAGATGTTGATTGCCGTTGCTTTAGATGCTAATGGAAGCATATTTCCCCTTGTATTTTCTATTTGTGCCAATGAAAGTCAAGAGACTTGGACAAGGTTTTTAAACCACTTGAAGGAGCACGTTGTGAGACAGCGTTCAAGTATTTTTCTAATATCTGATCGGCATGGTGGGATTTTAAGTTCTGTGCAGGCTTAGGATGCATGGAAGGAGCAGTATGCCTATCACCATTACTGTGTTAGGCAGTTGAAAGGCAACTTCTAGCGGGCTCATCCAACGATTTAATGTGGATGGCTGCAACAGACCATCAAGAGTGTAAATTCAGGATGAGAATGGAATTGATTAGGCAGGAAGATGAAGGAGCTTATGGTTGGTTGATGCAACATGAGCTTGATAAGTGGACTTTACATAAGGATGGTGGCAGAAGATGGGGAATTTTGACTACAAATATGTCAGAGTCTTTCAGCGGGTTGTTGAAGTCTGCCGGTGGATTGCCTGTCACTGCCATGGTGCGGATGTCATTCAAGCAGATGTCGGAGAGGTTTGCTGAAAGATCCCAAAGCGCATCGTCCTTGTTGGAAAGGGGTGTTCAAGTTATGCGATGACCGATGAAACGATATGAGAAATATTGGTAGCGGGCACAGTTTCATTCATATTTACAATATTGCAACGATCGAAATATTTTTGAAGTTCGCACCGGTTTGCATCAAAACCACAGTAGTAATACCCACACCATCATTGAATCTAGGCGATTATGTTCATGCGGGAAATGATCAATTTATCATTTTCCATGCTCTCATGCTATGAAGTGCTTTCAACATGTTGGGTTTGCAGCGACGATGTATGTTGATAAAGAATATAGTGTGGCTAGATACGTAAACACCTATAGCGGCTACTTCCAACCAGTGGGTTTGAGTATTATTGGATGCCGAAACTATTTAAGATGGTGTGTAACAAGGATTTTGTGCGTCACCGGCAAGTGCAAAAAAGAAAGCAGATACGGAACCAAATGAATGTTAGTGATACCGTTTATGCATGTAAATGTGGTATATATTCCAAAACAGGACACGATCGCCGTAAATGTCCTACATTTAGTTTGGGAAGCACTGGCAATTCAGCTCCTGGTGGTTGTTCATCTAATGTTGGCAATTTTCAAGCATAAAATTAGCTATTTGTAGTAGTATATCTTGTTTTATTAAGTGTCTGTAATGATGCGTGCTTGCAATATTTATGAAATAAAATTATGTTTCCAGTAGTCTTAAATCTAATTGACATTTAGCATTGAAGATTCAATACAATACTTAAAAATAACATGAATAAATAAATAATGGTTTTTATTTGCCATTATTGTCACTGTCGGGCACTATTTCATTGTCATTGTCTTCATCTTCTTCAACGTCTTGTTCGCATCCGTCCGGACCGAGGGCATCATAATCTAGGCCCAGTTGACACACATTTCTCGTATTTCATCGCTATCATCAATAAGACCACTTACTTGATGTCTACAACAATATGGGACTCCTACGTCCAACGTCTGTGGTAGAAATTTTGGTAGTCCCTCCAACTCGACAAAAACTGTTGTGAATACAGGATAATCAAGGTTGCTATGAAATTTTCATTCCCTAATAAAGCCCAATGCTGATCCTCCATTCCTTGCAGGTAGTTTAGATCATCCAGTGCTTGATGAACGGCTAGTGCCTTTTTCATGTCTAAAATCTCCTTCTTCACCAAATGCCGAATAACTTCTGGTTCATCTTTGTGTGTGTTTGTTTGGAACGTTGCAGACAATTCTTGTGGTACAACTAGCCCATGCCAATGGCATAATACTTTATAATTACACCTTTTTGAGTATAGGGGAACCCATTGTAGTTTTTCACTCCAAATTCGCAAACCTTCAAGCTTTGTAGAATACGCTTCCCTCTCAATAATGTGCCCTGCAAATTTAAGATCAGTATGTATATTGATAGACTTATTTTTCAAGGGACATAAAACACCATACCACTTGTCATCCACCAAATCAGTATAACAACCTAGCATGTTTTGTTAAGGTAAAGATCGATTGTGTTATGACGTATTCCATGTGGATCTTTTGAACTACCTTTACCTTTTTACCTCTTCTTAAACCACTTATTAAATGTTAGTGGTATTTTTGAAACGGTGTTGAAATGAATAACTGAAATTTTGGTTCAACTTAAAAAGAACTAAATAGGAGGTAGTTCAACATGACGCATGTGTAATATGCTTTATGTCGACCTGAAGCATAGCGCATAAACAATATGCGTTATGTGTCAAGTCTTGTCAACCGGAAAAAGGCTACACGCACTTGTACCGTAGAGAATGCTTTGTGCGTGAAACATAGCACATTAACGATATGCGTTATGTGTCTGGTCTTGTCGACCTGAAAAATCCTGTACAAACTTGTACCGTAAAGAATCCTTTGTACGTGAAACATAGCGCATCAACACTATGCATTATTTATCTTGTCTTATCGACCTGAAAAAGCCTGCACGCAATTGTAGCCTAAAGAATCCTTTGTATGTGAAACATAGCGCATCAACAATATGCGTTATGCGTTTATTCTTGTCGACCTAAAAAAGCCTGCACGCACTTGTACCGTAAAAAATCCTTTGTACGTGAAACATAGCGCATCAACAATATACGTTATGCATCCTAAAATCACTCGTTGTAACCTATACAAACCCTGCATATTTTACATTATTATTTGTGGCTTAACCAAACAAAAAATACAATTTTCTATAAATTTTCAAGTTCAAGCAATACGACATGTCTGGATGCTATGACGTACCGAGGTATTACTATGGCAAACATGTGATTTTGAATCCATGTTGGTCAACCTGCAATCAAGGTCGCAGACATTAGATGTGTAAACAAGTTAAGACTTATTAATATTGAAAATTATGCTAGTTAATAGATTATTTATAACATGTTTATTAATATTCTTTTGTTATCATCACCATTTGTAGGACGAAAATCAATGTGGTTGTGAAGAATAGTATGATGAACCCATTAACCAGGAATACTACAAACCATGTTTGCTAAATCTTTAGAATTTTACCAGTGAGTCAAAATATAGATCTAGAAACTCGAAGAGCAACTTGCAGCAGTGAAGGAGCAACTACAAGAGGCAGAAGAAGAAAATAATCGATTGCAAGAAAAATTTCAGTGGTTGAAGCAGAGAATAATGGACAATAGTGACTAAACAAACACATGGCTATTTTAAGTGTAGTTTTTATTTTTATGCTTTAGGTTTTATATCTTATGTGTATTTTTTAACGTATTTTAATTTATGTTAATCTGCTGTATTTTTTGTGTTCTAGTTTTCAACTAATCTATAAGACTAAAAAAAGAAACACATGTGCTTGTAATGTAAAACATCAATAATATTAACAAAATATTTAATGTCATAAATAAAAATCAAAATACATATCAATATGTCCCACATCGTGTATGCTTTAGTGCATTGGCTGGCCTGAGGCGCATACCATCCTGAGCGGCTAGGCTATCGGGATCATCCTCATCCCATCATCTCTTTATCTGAGGATGTGCTGCAGCATGATCGTCTGGAAGGCTAGCAAGATCAGTAGAGGCTTCCATTGGGCCATCATTAACCTACAAAATATTAACATATTTTAGCATATGAAATATAGAATAGTAACATAATAGTTAAAAAAATATTTAATAGTCAAACTAGTGTCTCAGCTGGCTCCTGAATAAAATCTTGCGTCTTTGAAAATCGAGTATCACACACTGTGGCCTCCGTGATAGGTGATGGAGAACTCTTTAAAAAAATATTAAAAATTTCAGATATTACTAACTAAATAATTTAGATAAAGAAAAAAATTAAAGTAATAGTAATACAAACAAACCTGCGCCTGAGTAGGCACGCAATGCTTCGGGGGAACTCCGAGGTGCACTAGACTAGATGAATGCTGTGATGTCTCCCCCAGAGGTGAAATCTCCCTCTCTGTGCGTGGAGTATCCTCAACATACCTCGATAAAGAGCCATGACTCAATCGTCTACCACCATGCACATCTCGCACCGGATGATCCTCTGCAACCCTCAATGACTCTGGAACACTAGGAAAATACTGATCCCAATCATACGCCATAATGGCGGTTCCCGCGATCAACACTGGAGCTGACGTGGTCAATTGTGAAGTCCCCAGTGACAGATGAAGGCTGAATGGAGGCATATCATAACGAACATCGTGTGGCTCAGCATAGTCACCCAGCCGATCATCACCAATATCCTCCACGGGTGCCTCAATGCCCCCTTACTGGGATCCCGTCCTCGCCGATCACCACGACCACGTGGGCCACCCCTTCTCTCTGGACACGCCTGTCACGTCTACCACATGCTGGGGCAAGCCTGGCCCATGATGGTAATCCTCAGGCGGCACATACGCAACCTCAAAACCTAATCGTGCATCCTCTTGGGCAGCTCTCATTGTGTAAGCAGCAAGACCAGCAACCCGATGACCAAACTCGTGCACAACTGAAGTTCCTTCGCCTGCATGCTGTAGCATTTCCAATCCCATCTGGTAGAAGCGGTTTAAGCCAATAGCCTGCATAGCATATAACATATTAATTAAGGAAAGAGGTTAAGGTAATCTAACATGAAAAGTAAGTATATCAAATAATATACTAGTGTCTCATGCCTCCTAGTGTATGGAACGCACTGACCACCCTCTCGATGAATGGGATTACCGATCAGAAGGCGAGTAACACAGCCAAACCATGTATTCACGCTCCCCATCAACACACTCATGTGGAGGGTATGGTGGAATCAGGCCCAGTCTCTGATCTCCGTCCTCTATCTCAGCCTCTAGCCAGGCCAAGTATGCCTGGTCAACCTTGTTGCAATCATCCCGCTCGTAAAGTGTGGAATGCCAACTAGGAGGAATAGGTATAAGCTGGCTGCAACCAAACTGTAACAGGACTCGTCCGGTGGCATGATGCTCGACTATATTGAGACATATAAGTGGGACTGAAGACATCCACACAGCTCGACCGCGTGAGCAATAATCAGGCAAACCGACGATGAACTCGTCGCTGTATGGCCTCCATATGAACTATTTATTATACGCAAGAATCGTAAGTAAACGCAAGACAGATCAAGCATTATCAAACAAACTTAGTCGAATATTTACACGAGCATCATCAAGTAGATCCAACAGATCCCTGTAATAAAGGAGATGATGTGAGCCTCGATCTCGTGGGCGCGACCTCGCCTATCTCCCCACCTCCTAGCACGTGGTAGAAATGGTAGAGGTGGTGCATCTGGAGCTATCTGCCGGAGAGGGGGCTAGATATGCAAAAACTGCTCCCAAGTCCAAACCTAGTATTGAATGTGGATGTAAATTATTTGTACTATCTCTGTGATAACCATGAAAAGAATTGATAATGTCATCACCTACAGTAGCGGAATAAAACCAGCAACGTCTCTCACGGTGCCCATGGACGCCCTGCACAACTGCCTAAAAAGGTAGGCTAGAACAACTCCATCCCAGTTGTACGTATGTAACTCATCTTGTCGCTCCAGGTGATGCAAAAATCGTAGGCTAGCTAGGTTTCCTGAAGTGTTAGGAAAAGAATACCACCAAATATCATCAATAGCAACAGCCTCAACTGCTGCTCAATAGCCTCTAATGGTGAGCATGATCTCCACATACGGCCCCTCTAGATATTGCCTAACACGCGATAGCTGCAATCGACTAGCGCCACTTAATGGGCGTGCGAGTAGTGAGCCTCTACAACATCTGTAGATAGTCGACTCTCCAATAATCCCTAAGAGTGTGCGAGTAGCGGACAACTAAACCATCAACGGGCAACCCGAATAAAACCTCTGCGTCTTGTAGTGTGATAGTAGCCTCGCCGATAGGTAGATGAAATGTGTGAGTCTCAGGTCTCCACCACTTTATCGTAGCCGTGATAAGGGGCCAGTTGAACTGCAACCGTCCAACCTCTACAATCTAGTAAAAACCAGTCCGCTGAAGGCATGCAACTGTATGGGCATGAAGTGGGTGGTTCCTAATAAACTCCCAAAAATCGTCAATACGTTTGGGGTGGAAGGTCTGGGACAACAACTGTCCATCCCAGATGTGTGAAAACCTATGGCCACCCTGGAGCAACAGTAGCTCTCGAACAACAGGTCCAGAATGCACAGACGGAGGATCCAGGACGATGTCTGTAAATTGAATAATATTAATTAAAATATTTTTCTTTTTAATTGTTTAACATCTTTAATTATATTGCGATATTTTTATATTAATATTTAATTGATAAATTTTTAATTATTACTTAGTTTGATATAAAATGTTTATTTATGTGTTAGTTTTTTGAATTTTTTGACTAAAATTCGGCATGGTTTTGTTTGTACTGTCAACTTTTTCATTTTTATTTGTCGTTATAAGAAAATAAAATATTTAATTCGTTTAACTTATCAAGATATGTTTAATAATTATTTTTATAAAAATTATTGTTAAGTATTTATTGCATTCATAACGATTTATGTCTTAATTGAATACTTTTAACCAAACAAAAATGGCATGGTCTCTTTTACGTACCGTCAATTTTGTAACAATATTATTCCTTATTAAGATAATAATAAATACTTAATTTTATTAACTATTTGATATTATTTTTAATAAATTAATATTAAGTGTTTATTTCATTCAAAACGATTTGTATGTTAATTTGTTATATTTTACAAAAAATCCGGCAGCATCTTCTGTATACGGATAACTAGTTATTTTATGATTCATATCTAATTTATGATTCGTATCTAATAATACATTTACTATACACTTAATAATTGATTAATATTTGATTCGTAATTGATTACTCTAACCAGGTCCTTTAATAAGGACACATAGTTATTATTCTACACTAAAGAATACTAAAGACCACTGAAGGCACACTACCCTAATGGCCATAAATAACATCAATTAACATAAATTAAAATTTATTATCAGTTCTACTACACTAATGGGCAATACATAACGCTAAAGGACACTAAATAACACTAAAGTCATATATTATTGTTGTACACTATAAAAATAGTAAACATACAACGCAAATTATTCAACAAAGGTATAATATATATTTTTCATACATATTTGCTAAACAATAAAATAATCCGGATAATAAAATAAAAAATTCATAAAATTCACAAAACAATCACAAAATCATACAATATAGTAATAACAACTAATTACTCAATTATATATATCACTTATACTAAAAAAGTGATTCGAAATACCTCTTTTTGAATTTTTTGAATGGAGAAACAATAAAGGATTGACCACCGGATAGGGCAATAAACGAGTTTCACTCCACGAAAAAGCCTTGGATCGGGTGTCAGATCGATAAAATAATAGCGGGACAAGATTTCGGGGAAGGTGTGGACTCAACGGAGTTTTGCTTGCTTTTAAAAATGGGTGGGGGGGGGGGGG
>MCJB01005825.1:70431-136588 GCA_002018475.1 Nicotiana obtusifolia
GGGGGGGGGGAGTCATTTTTTTTTTTTTTTTTTTTTTAAAACTTTTGTCAGGAAGAATACAATTGGATTATTTAACTGGGTATAACACATGAATTACATGCGCTATATCTGACTGTTTTTTTACATTCAGGTATAGCGCATGTATTTAATGCGCTATACTAAGACTTTGATCGCCTTTTCAAAGTTAGGCATAGCGCATGCATTACATGTGCTATATCTTAAGGGACAAATTTGCCGTTAAGGTACAACGCATGAATATGTTTTCAATTCTTTTTTTCACCTATTTTGATATTTTGAGTGCGATTTTGCAACACTTTTGGTTCCGAGATTATTTAACGTTATCATTTGTTGGGTTAACTAAAATATTTGTGCGACTTTGATCGTTGGCCTTTTGCAATACATAGTTCCAATAACTATAGTCTCACATATACACACACATAACTGACTGTTTATTGATTCCTCGTGCAAATTATGGAAACTTGATCTATTAGGACCTTCTATATACAAAGAGACAAGGAAACAAAATGTTGTTCTTCATGTCTGAAATGACTCTGTGCCTTTAGGATTTCGTAGTGAAACTGCCTTTTTAAAAAAGATAAATGCTACTATTACAAATCAACGAGACATTATGCAAGACTAATAGGCGTAATATTAACTTATTAACATGTGATTAGTATATTATCATTTTCATATAACTCTCAGTAATAAAAATGTGAATAGAGTGAACTTTTGAAGTAAAGGAATCGTTCTGAAGCAACAAAAGAAGGTATGTAAAAAATCAAGTAGTCAATTTTCTACTGGCATTTCTATTGGTTTTATTTACCATGAATTACTAGGTATTTTTTTTTCTTTTCCTTTATTTATAAGCAAGGGATATGCTACATATATAAAACAAATCTTATTCCATTCTGCTCTCTTTTTAATCTTTGTAACTTTTTGTTTTTAAAGCAGAACAATGGGGACCTTGTTTAGCCGCCCTTGAGAGAGAGAGAGAGCTACGTTCGTCAAGTGCACCTTGTTATGGTAATGTAATAAATGAGTCGGAAATCACGTTGTTTCTGATCAAATCTTTTAGTTTCTCCTAAAATTAGGTTACGCTAATGCTATTGTTAGGTGTACCCTTCCTAGGTAAAATACTTTTGTTTACCCTTAAAAATCGATAACAATTAAATTTATACGCGATTTTAAGAATATGTGGATTAATTAAATACAAGTGATCAATGACGTTAGATAAGCGAATTAACGATAAAATAAGTAACCAAACAAGTTGTAATGTTAAGTCCGGGCTCGGATTTGAGCTTAGTGATTGTTCTGCCATCGATTCGGAGCCAAATACATATGAAGAACTATGAGCAACAATAAGAACTTTGAATAACTTAGAAGCAGAGAAAATAAGTCTATATTACCATGATATACGTGTTACAGTATAGTTCTTGAATAAAAATCACTCCCTTTATATAGTATGAGAGTTTCATCACCTAATACAATTCTAAGAAAGGTAAAAATCTTCTTTTTCGTTAATCACTGATCTGCCACTGATACGGGCCGAGATCCACGCCGTGATATCCGACTGGGCATGGATATCACAGCCCTTTGTTAGTCGTGTGCAACCGGTTGGTAATGTTTTCCGAGGTCTTGGAGCTCGTACAGGATTCGTGGGGCGGAGTCTCGATGGCTCTGGCGGTAAGCGCTTTGTTCGGGCCTCAGTACGAGAGGTTCCTAGCTTTGATTATGATTCCATGTAGTTATGTCCTTACTTCGTTTGCCTCACCGGGAAATAAGGGTGCCCACTAGCCCCAGTTTCACCCGTATATAGATAGTCCCCTCGTTTCTCAGAGAATAGGTTTGCCAAAATGATGAAAAAACAATAAATGTTCCCCAGTTCCTTCCTTCGTACATTACAACTGAGACGACGAAGAAGTTGAAGCGTCCCATCAGTCATGTCGTTCTGACTTTGGACACGTGTCAACCATCAGTTGGTTGCCTTCAAATGTGAAGCGTTGCGTACTTACCCTATAAAAGCTCCTACCCTTTGCTCTTTTTCCCCTTTCCGGTCAAGCTTCCACCTTTGAATTTTCTAGCTATTACCAACTTCTTTCATACCATCATATCTTCATCTTTGGTCTTCAAATTTTCATAATTATTCTTAGGTTCTTACCTAGATTTTCTTCAAATCTTCATACTCTGCTCTTCAGCCTTCAAACTTGCTCCTTCAAACCTTCATATTTTTTCATTAAATTTTCAATCTTTATCAGATAACAATGGCTAAAACTTCTAAATCAGTTCTTCAACTGGCTGCCTCTTCATCTTCCCACCCGTCGACAGATACCAAGGTAGCTACTTCCGAGGCGGTTGCTCCCGAGGTGGCTGCTCCGAAGATGGCCGCCCCTGAGGCATATGCCCCCGAGCCTCCCATGAGAAGCATTATACCCGGGGGTTTCTCAATCGGAGACGACTTCAAAGTCGAGAAGCCCTTATCCAAACAGGACCAGGGTGAAGGAGCATCGAGGTATATATGCTTCCTCATCGAAGATACCTTCCCTATTGTCTAAGAGGACATTAAATGGGGAGGCAAGGACGTGATGGTACCCGGACCTGAGGATGATATCACCACTCACGTGGAGGGGTACTTAAGTGTTTACACTTAACCCTTCACACTAGGCCCGGTAGACCCAGTTGTTTCGACTTTTGCAAGAGATACGAGATGTGTCCTGGGAAAATCCACCTGTCTTTTTAGAGGATCGTGATCGTCCTCTATTATTTTTGAATAGCACCGAGTCTCGTCGGTTCACTCTCGACCACCTGCTCCATTTATACACTCCCCTAATTTTCCGAGGGGGATTAGTCAACCTCACTCGTTGGCCTAGCAAGGCCCCCTTTTTGAGTGTTGACGAAGATCGAGACCGAAGCTGGCAGGGACACTTTGTTTGGGTGAATACTGAAGACTTGATCCCTCACGAGTTCGTGCCATTCCCCGAGAAGTGGAATGCATCTTGTAAGTGCAGCCTTTCCTTACGTGTCAACTTTTCTTTATTTCCTTTCATATCATTTGTATTTGTGGTTGTGCAGATGTTGCCCGTGTTCCAAATGCGGTCACTCGGCTCAAGGAGTGGATCGAAGGCATCTGCAAGCACATGTCGTACTTCGAGCGCTCATGGCACAAGCTTTTGGAAGGCCGATGGGTGGCCCGTTCTCACGGTAAGATTCTCATTTGAATAGCTATTACCGTGCTCTTAACTTTCATAATACTGACCTTTCTTCCTTCTTTTATAGGTTTTCCTAAGATTAGCAAACTTAGGCCTTTGGAAGGGGATGAAGATGCATCCCTACTAGTTGACTCCTCAGTTACGGGATAGCCCGGGGCTGCCGCAGGGGAAAAGAAAAAGAGGAACAAAAAGTCTTCGGGCTCCCCGGGTTCCGAGGTGAAGCCAATGAAGAGGGTGGCTTGCAAGCCTAAGAAGAGTACCAACTACCAGGTGCCGGATTTGGACTCGCTTCTCTGGCTCAGGGATGAATCTAAAGAAGATGACATTTTTATTTCCCACGGATCAACTCCTCCCGGGAAGCAGGTGATAATCGAGGAGAAGAACCGTGAGGTCGAGCCCCTCCCAGTCCGAGAGTCCGAAGTTGAGATGGAGGCTGCGATCTCATAAGAAACTGCTCCTTCCTTGAAGGAGGCTGCCGGTGTAATTGACATTTTTGAGTCGCCCTCCTACACTGATTCTATGCTTGATGAGGCCCAAGCAGGCAAAGAAAAATCAAGTGAAGGAGCACAAGGTGCAGATGATCCCCTCTGTTCCTTCTTTGATGGCGTGGACATGTCCAATTTGGATGATTTTACCGGCTAGGCGACTTGGAGGTCCCGAAGAAGGACGTACCTTCGGAAGCTGGCGGGCTGAGTTTGAGCCCAAAATTGGTTAATCAGTTTCTCGCTCCGAGTGTTGACCCGAGTCGCAAGAGATCGGTTATTCTTACTGTCCTAGAGGATGCTTGGGTTTTATCCATTCCTGTGGGCGTAGCCTTCTACCTCTGATGCCTGGGGACCGAGGAGGACCAGGCAAAAATGTACGAGATGGGCGTGCTGTGTCTTTTCAATGAGGCGCAGCAAGGGCTGAACCGGGTAAGGCATCATTACATCCTCTTGAATTTTACTTAGGTTTTGGTATCTCTCATGACTTTTGTTGTTTTGCAGGCCTCGGTACTTCACCACGAGAGCTTCCTCCGGTACCGTTCCGAGGTCAGTCAGCTCGAGTTCAAGCTCAAGGAGCAGGCTCGAAAGAAGGATATGTGAAAGCTCCTCAACGAGCAACAAGACAAGGCCATTAAGGACCTTCAGGCTGAGCTAGATAGGGTTCAGAAGGAAGCTTCGACCCTTAGGTGGGAACATACCGACCTGGTCGAAAATGTAAAGGTATTTGATGTTTGAAATAAGGAACTAGTCTTTGTGGATAACGACAAAACCTTGCAGGTCCAACAAAAGATCGACCAACTACGAATCAAGATGAACGAGATCCAAGCCATGGCCGATGGGTGGAAGAGAAAAATGGACTTGCTGGCTTCGGAGAAGGAAACTGCTCAGGCAAAGCTAGCATCGGCAGGGGTTCAACTTTGGGTGGCGAATGAGAAAGTTGGCAAGCGGTCTCAGCTGAATGATGATCTCCGAGCACAGTTGAGCTCGGGTGTCATAGAGCGGGACACTCTCGGTAGGGAGTACGAGGTAATGAAGTCCAAGTTGGAGAAAACCTCTGCCGATGCTGAAACGACGGTGGCTCAATACAAGGCCGATGTCGAAGCAGCCGAGGCCCGCCTGAAGACCAATACTGAATATATGAGGCGGCTGTCTCGAAGGGAGACCTTTGAAGGAATTCACGCACGAGGTTTCGACTTGTCGTCCGAGATCGAGGAAGCAATAAGCTTGAGGCCGAAGGGAAGAAACTTCACGAGCCTGAAGGTGCCGACGGCTCCAAGGTTATGAGGAATCCGAAGGCTCCGACAGTTCTGGCGACGAGTCGGGCACCGGTGAAGACCAGAGATGAATGCCTTAGCACTTTTTTAGTTTTTGTCTTGTGTATATTTTTTTATTTATTCTTAGGTCGTTTTTGTTAGGCCTTTGTAAATACATTTCGGAATATATAAAAAATTTCCCTTTCTGGCAATTTCGAATCTCTACATTTTTAGCATCTCTTCATAATTTTTATTCTCGCAATGTTTCTAATGCCTTAGCATAGAATCAAATGTAGCTATAGGGTATCCAATTTTCAAAGGTTCCAACATAGCCTGACTTCGATACAACTTTTTTTGCTCGAAGCTTTGAGAATTCGATATGACCGGAAGTTTTTTTGAGATCTTAAGTGTTTTTAGATGATGCTTTTGCTGAGGGTAACCTTTTAGCAGGTTTCAAATTTTATAAAGGCCTTATGCTCTGATACACGAGCTTCGGACGTCTCTGAGCCACTTTTTAGGTTGGTCGTAACCTTTTGTATTTAGGCACCACCTAATAGGTTTTGTGCCTCCGGGATTTGGCAGCCCGATTGCCCGAACATTTTTCGAATGACAGTCCTCGAGTAGGGGTAGCCCTGGGGCTCGATAGTCCCCGAATAATGGTATCCCTTGGGCTCGATGTCTCCAAATAGGGGTAGCCCATGGGCTCTTAGGATCTATAATTTAAGATGCAAAAATGCGTAATAACAAGGTGAAAACTTTCTTTTGTTTCTGTATGTAAAGTACATGATCGAAAGAGTGTAAAAGCTTGTATCATGGCTAAGGTGGATTATACGGGCACTGTTCATTCGACCGTTTGGCCCTTACAATAAATCCTAACCATCGAGCCTTAGCTATTCATGTAAAAATTTTCCTTCTTTCCTTTCTAAGAACTTTAATCGAGGGTAATGGCCCCCAGTATTCGAGGTCGATCTTGAGAGGGCTCAGATACTGTTGATGCAAAATGAACGCCCATTGACTTGGGTTGATACCAGACTTCGATACTAAGTTAGCATGATTTTTTTCCTCATTAAAAAAACCTTGCTGAAAAACCCATTTTGGGAAAAAACAGGTTCAAGGGAAAAAGAAGCAACGTGTGCTTTCAGACCTAATAGTCACATTCTCTCTTGGCCGTTGCGTGCAAGTGTTAGCCCGATTCATAATATTATTAAATAGTAAATAAGGTCGTAGCTTAGTAGTAGTACCACTTTAAGTGCATCACGTTTCGGTTGTTCAGTAGGGGTAAACTATTTTCTGCTTCGAGTTTGTATGAGCCTTTGCCGGTAATTCCAACGACTTGATATGGTCCTTCCCAATTCGGTCCCATCTTCCCCTCGTTCAGGTTCCTGGTGTGCAGTGTTACTTTCCTTAACACCAAGTCCCTGATCTTGAAGTGTCGGAGGTTGGCTCTTCGGTTGTAATATCTTTCTATCCGCTGTTTTTGAGCGGCCAACCGGACTAGGGCGGCCTCACGCCTTTCAACCAATAGTTCTAGGCTCGTGCTCATGGCCTCACTGTTTGATTCTTCAGCCGCATATTGGAACCTGAGGCTCGATTGTCCCACTTTGACTAGTATTAAAGCTTTGGCACCGTAAACCAATAAAAATGGAGTGGCCCCAGTACTAGACTTCGAGGTCGTGCAATACGCCCATACGATTTCGGGCAAGATTTCTTTCCATTTCCCTATGGCATCGGTCAACCTCTTTTTTAGGTTTTGAAGTATGGTCTTGTTTGTTGATTCTGCTTGTCTGTTCCCACTAGGGTGATAGGGCATTGATAGGATCTTTTTAATCTTGTTATCTTTGAAAAATTTATTTCTTGCTGCCGATAAATTGCTTCCCATTATCACACACGATCTCGGCCTCTATCTCGAATCGGCATATTATGTGATCCCAAATGAGGTTGATAACTTCCTTTCCCCGCACTTTCTAGAGTGCTTGAGATTCAACCCATTTAGAAAAATAATCGATCATAAATAGTATGAATTGAGCCTTACCAGGTGCCCACGGCAGGGGACCGACGATGTGCATTCCCTACTTCATGAACGGCCAATGGGGACAAGACTGAATGTAGTAGCTCTCGGGGTTGATTGATCGTTGGTGCTTGACTCTGAAAGCCATCGCACCTTCGTACGAAATCCTTCGCATCTTTCTCCATGTCGATCCAGTAATAGCAGGCCCTGATTAATTTCTGAATCAAAGATTCCGCCCCTAAATGGTTTCCGCAAGTGCCTTCGTGAACTTCTCTCAAGACATATTCGGTATCTCCCGACCCCAAGCATATGGAGAGTGGGCCGTCGAATGTTCTTCTGAACACAGTCCCTTTGGATAGGCTAAACATGGCTGCCTTCATGCGCAGAGCTCTCAATTCTTTAGGATCCAAGGGAAACTTCCCAGTCTTCAAATAATCTATGTATTTGTTCTTCCAATCCAAGCTAAACTTGTTGAGTTTACTTCGGCATGGCCTTCTTCTACCATCGACTTCATGAGCTGTACGACTGTTCTTGAAGCGAATTCATCGCCGTCAAAGGATGACCCCAAGTTAGCGAGAGCATCAACCTCGCTATTTTGAACTCGAGGCACGTGCTGTAGGGTCCATTCCTTCAATTATTGCAACGTTACCTACAACTTGTCTAAATACATTCGCATTCGTTCCTCTTTTACTTCAAACGTCCCATTGACTTTATTTACCACAAGGAGGGAATCACATTTAGCTTTGACCACCTTGGCCCCAAGGCTTTTAGCCAATTCGGGACCTGCAATCATGGACTCATACTCGGCCTCATTGTTAGTCAATCTCATAGTTCTAACAGACTGCCTAACTATGTTGCCCATAGGTGGCTTTAGCACGATGCCGAGCCCGGACTCCTTGCGTTTGAAGCACCGTATGTAAAGTGGGTCCAAACTTTCGATATAGTCCCTGAGGTTAATAGTAATTCCTTTCGACTTTGGTTATTAAGGCCGGCGTAAAGTCAACCACGAATTTTGCCAAAATTTGTGATTTGATGGCAGTTCGAGGGTCGATACTCAATATCATACCCGCTAATTTTGACTACCCATTTGGCCAACCGGCCCGAGAGCTCGGGTTTGTGCATGATGTTCCTCAATGGATAAGAGGTTACGACACATATGGGGTGATTGAAAGTATGTTTTTAAATTTCTGGAGGCACTTAGCAAAGCGAGCGCCAATTTTTCCAGGTGAGGATACATTATTTTTGCCTCGCCTAGAGTTTTACTAACATAGTAAATAGGAAATTGTGTACCTTCCTCTTCTCGGAATAAGACTCCACTTACTGCCACCTCGGATACCGCCAAGAAAAGGTACAACTACTCATCTGCCTTCGGAGTATGGGGCAGGGGTGGACTCGGAAGGTACCATTTGAGTTCTTCCAAAGCTTGTTGGCACTCCAGGATCCAAGAAAAAGTTATTATTCTTCTTCAATAGTGAGAAGAACCGAGGGCTTTTATCTGAGGACCTTGATATGAATCGGCCCAGGGTGGCTATATGCCCAGTTAGCCTGTGAATGGCCTTGACACTGTCCACCATGGTGATGTCTTCTATAACTTTGATTTTATCGGGATTGATCTCGATCCCTTGGTTGGACACCATGAACCCGAGGAATTCTCCGGATCCGACCCTGAATGTGCATTTTTCCAGCTTCAGCTTCATATTGTATCTCTTTAATATATCAAAGGTTTCCTACAAATGTTTCAAATGGTCCTCTGCTCAGAGGAATTTGACTAACATGTCTTAAATATAAACGTCCATTGATTTTCCTATCTGCTCTTCGAACATCCGGTTTACTAGGCGTTGATAAGTAGCTCCAACATTTTTTAACCTGAATTGCATTACATTATAACAATAGGTGCTGAATTTAGTGTTAACAAACATCTTTTCTTGATCGCCCAGGTCCATCCAGATTTGATTTTACCTGGAATAGGTGTCGAGAAAGCTGAGTACCTCATGCCCGGCCATAGCATTGATCATGGGATCGATGATAGGCAAAGGAAAAGAGTCCTTAGGGCATGCCTTGTTCAAGTCTTTGTAATTTACGCGCATTCTTAATTTATTTCCTTTTTTAGGTACTACTATGTTATCTAGCCAGTCTGGGTATTTAACTTCCCGAATGGAACCTATTTCAAGGATTTTAGATATCCCGTATTTGTTGAATGCATACTTGTCTTCGGATTGAGGCCTCCTCTTCTGTTTGACCGAGTGAAACTTCGGATCCAAACTAAGCTTATGAGTGGTTATCTCCGGCGGGATCCCTGTCACATCATGATTGGACCAGGCAAAACAAGATATGTTAGTTTTAAGGAAACTAATGAGTTCTTTCCTAAGCTAGGGTGTTAACCCCGTGCCCAGGTATACCTTTCGATTCGGTAGGTGTTCGGTTAATTTGACTAGCTCCAGCTCCTCGACCATTGATTTGGTGGCGTTAGTATCATTAGGAGCTATGGATGATCTCGGAATTCCCTAATCATCTTCCTTATCGAGTCCTCCTCCCTACTGTCCGAGTGGGACCGCCATCAGTTTTGCTATTTAACTTCGGCCTTTCTTGTCGGCTCCCCGCTTTTTGATGTCAAAACGGTAGGTACCAAGAGTACTTCATCGACTGCGAACATCTCCTATGCAGCCGACTGCTCTCCTTACACTGTCTTGATCTCTCCCGGTGTAGGGAACTTCAATGCTTGGTTCAAGGTCGAAGGTACCGCCCTCATGTTGTGAACCCATGGTCTTCAAAATAGAGCGTTATATCTCATATCCCCTTCAATCACATAGAACAATATTTCCTGGATGGTCCCCACTGTGTTTACCGGTAGTGTTATCTCTCCTTAAGTGGTTTCACATGCCATGTTAAAACTGTTCAATACCTGGACTGCCGGCACAATTTGGTTGGTCTTGTAAACCCAACTGCTCCACGACCCTCAATCTAATGATATTGGCCGAGCTACCTGGATCTATCAACACACGCTTAACTCGTGATTTATTTATAAGTACAGATATTACCAGTGCTTCACTATGCGGTTGAACGATGCCTTCGGCGTCCTCATCGTTGAGCAAAATGGTTCCCTCCGGGATATAATTTCGGGTTCATATTTCCCTTGTGATGGACACTTTAGTCTACTTGATCATCGGTCCCTAGGGGATATCGACCCCTCCAATGATCATGTTGATGACGTGTTGAGGTTTTTCTTGTTTGGTCTGTTTGTTGGAGTCCCTGTTCCTGAAGTGATTTTTGGCTCAATCGCTTAGAAATTTCCGAAGATGTCCGTTATTGAATGATCGGGCCACTTCTTCTCTCAACTGTCCGCAGTCCTCAGTCCTGTGGCCATGAGTGCCATGATACTAACACATCAAGTTAGGTCTCTCTAGGTAGGATCAGACTGCAGTGGTCGAGGCCACTTGGGCTCTTTGATGTGCCCTATTGCTGATATGATGCATGCAACATCGACTTTGAAGTTATATTCTTGGTACCTCCCTGGCCCCGAGTGGTTTATCAAAATCGGTTTTTCTCATCAGACCCCGACTACTTTGACATCGATTGCTCCTCCTTTCGTTACTCGTAGGGTGATGCCAAATTCGTACCTCTTCGATCTCCACTATATGGTTGATACCGGTCTCGAGTCAGCCTCGATTCATGATCAACAACTCCCTTAGATGTTTGTTCGGTCCGGATGGGATAGACGGACCCAGAAGGGGCCCCAAGCTGATTGTCCTCGACTCTGATCTTTGACTAGTACCTGTTGTGGATGTCGGCACATGTTACCGCCGGGTACTCTACCAATGTTTGTTTTAGCTGCTGCGAAGCCAAGGAGCTTCGGGGATTAAGCCCTTGGGTGAACGCCTGAACGACCCAATCATCTGCAACCGGTGGCAAATCCATCCGTTTCATTTGAAACTTTGATACGAACTCCTTGAGCATTTAATTGTCCCTTTGCATTACCTTGAAAAGGTCCTATTTTCTGGCCTCGCCCTTGATGGCCCCGGCATGTGCTTTCACAAAGGCATATGCAAGCATAGAAAACGAATCAATAGAATTTGGGGGTAAGTTGTGATACCATATCATCACCCATTTTGACAGATGTTTCTCCGAACTTGTTTAGCAAAACTGACTTGATCTCGTCATCTTCCAATTCGTTCCCTTTGATGGCGCATGTGTAGGAGGTCACATTCTCATTTGGGTTTGTGGTTCCAATATATTTTGGAATATCGAGCATGAAAAACATCTTCGGGATTGGCTTCAGCGCCGCGCTCGGAGAAAAAAGCTTTTGGACAAATTTCTTGGAGTCCGGGCCTTTCAGTATTGGAGGTGCTCCTGGGATTTGATCAACCCGGAATTATATGTCTCTACCTTCTTGTCGTTTGCCATAATTATTTTTTCACTCGATTCCACCTATTTCGTTAATGCTTCAAGCATCTTCATATCTTTGGGGCTGACACCGGTCTCAGTTCCAGCCGGCCTTTCGGTGATCTGCTCATTTTTTCGGGTGTTTACTCGGGATGGTTCGGACTCAACCCTGCTGGGGGCGTGGCTTTGATTTTGTAGCTGTGCTATTGCCTTCTTTTGGGCCTGTAGCATTTCAAAAATCACTCGTAGGCTGACCCCGTCGCTTTCATCTTCAGGCGCTCCTTGAGCCCTTGGTCGGGCTCCTCAGTGAACGCAGTTCTCGGGGTTGGTAGGCAGGTTGGTGTCGACGGTCACATGCGAGTTAGCATCGACTGGATCTGCAACTGGGACTCCGTTGGGATTAGCAGGGGTACCTCATTGCTAGGAACCACATTGTTGTTTTCGCCGTGATGGGCAAACTCATTATTAACGTTCAAGTCTGTACACTGATGAATTTCACATTCTTATGCTATCCTGAAATTGAAACCTTAAAGAACAAGCTTAAAATAAAGTGTGTTATGGAAATTTGTATCAAATCACCACTATTATCCTTAGCCCCACGGTAGGCACCAAACTGTTTACCCTTAAAAATGGATAACAATTAAATTTATACGCGGTTTTATGGATATGTTGATTAATTCAATATAAGTGATCAATGATGTTAGATAAGAGAATTAACAATAAAATAAATAACCAAACCAATTGTGATGTTAATTCTGGGCTCGGATCTGAGCTTAGTGATTTTTCTGCCCTCGATTTAAAGCCAAATATATATATGAAGAACTATGAGAAGCAACAAGAACTTTAAATAACTTAGAAGTAGAGAAAACAAGTCTATATTGCCTTGATATATGTGTTACAATGTTGTTCTTGAATAAAAATCACCCCTTTATATAGCAGGAGAGTTTCATCCCTAGTACAATTCTATAAAAGGTATAAATCTTCTTTTTCGTTAATCACTGATCTGCTGCCGACACGGGTCAAGATCCACACCATGATATCTGGTTGGGAACGAATATCACATCCCTTTTTAGTCGTGTGCAACCGTTTGGTAACGCTTTCCGAGGTCTTGGAGCTCGTACCGGATTCGGGGGCAGAGTCTCGATGGCTCCAGCAGTAAGCGCTTTGTTCGGGCCTCACTACGAGACGTTCCAAGCTTTGATTCCGATTCCATGTAGTTATGTCCTTACTTCGTTTGCCCCACCAAAAAATTGAGGTGCTCATTAGCTCAGGTTTAACCCGTATACAACTTTAATTTTCTTTCTAGGTATTTGGAAAGTTAATATTATGGATTAATATTAAGCGTAAAACATACTTTTAACAAAATCTAAAAGTCTTATTTGAGTCTTGAGCATGTTTATATCATGTTAATATGGTTTTTTCTGACTGGTTTGAATGGTTTGTGTTGAGTGTCAAGGGGTTTGGATATGTTTTGTGCAATTTAGAAGATTAGAAACTTGTGCAAAGTTATTTTCTGCAATCTGGTGCACTTTTTCGATCACAAAATATATATCACAATCAAGGAACAAATTGACTAGGGAAAAGGGGTTGGTTATGTCGCAATCACAAATGTTTGGTTGCTATAGCTAGACCTGGAGGGCTAGGACTTTTTCATGATAGTGGAGGTCTAGCCTAGGCACAACTACGCGATAACAAAAGGGGTTTCGCGATCACCGAGAAGCCTAGAATATAAAAAGACAAGTCTTTGCAAGTTTGAGACTTTTCAACTCTATTTATGAGAGAATAGGCTAAGGGTTTGGGGTCCTTTAGGCAAATAATCAACTCTTTGGACTGACTGGTAAGGATAGGATATGATATTTGTTGTAGTCGTGGTAGAACTCGAAAGGTTGGTCTAGGTTGTGTCCTTCAAGAGAACGAGGTCGGTTCGGTGATCAATGGCTTGCATGGAGGTAGCATTGTGACCACGAGCTTGGACATCATTTGTTGCTTGTTTTGTATTGCTAACTAGGATCGCTTGCCAGCTAGGTCAGTATGGAGCAAGATTTTATAGGAACATATTCATCGTATTTAGGGATACGAGCCGAAACGGTCTTTTAAGAAAGAATTCAACGCTTTAGACTGATCGATAAGGTTTCTAATAACCTATTTGAGTTAATGACATGAATATGTATTGGGTTTTACATACAAATCATGAAAAACTGCATGAAAATCTATAGGACTGAGCCTAACTTCCAAATAAACCCATATATCCAAATTTATGTTGCTCACTTTGTTTTTTAGTATATCCCAAAACGAATATTTTAACACCTTCTATATTTAAAAATAAGTTAACTTTAAAAGAATAACCCCTTAGCTTGTTTTAGATTCGGACAAGCTAAGAATAACTTATTAGCTAAGTATCATTCTGTAAAATTTGGTACCATTTCGATTTGATTTGATAAGATTCGGACGTTTAGTTGTAATTCTAGAGATTCTTGACCTTTACTTTGAAATTCATGCGTTGTAGTGTTCAATTCATAGTTTTATATGTTATTTTTGTGTGTTGATCGTGCGAGCGAGTTTGTATGATGTTTTTAGACTTGTGTGGATCTTTGATTTGGAGCCCCAAGGGCTCGGATGAGTTTCATACATGTTTCGGAAGGTTTTGAACTGAAAATGAATTATTAGCGTTGCTGGTGCTCAGTTATCACAATTTCAAGCACCAACCTCGCAACTGCGAAGGTGACAGTGGGGTATCAGATATCGCAATTATGACTTCCCCTTCGCATTTGCGAACGATTTTTCACTTTTGTGATATGTCCAGGTCGCAATTGCGATAAACATTGAGGTTATCACGGTTCGCAAATGCGATCCCTGATCCGCAGTTGCGAGGGTTCGCATATCCTCGCAACTGCGAAATCGGTGTTGCAAATGCGACAACTGCAGCTGGTACAAAGGCATGGGATATGGGATTTTTCAACATATTCTCTCATTTTAGAACCATAGACTCGGTAGGAGGCGATTTGGAGTGGGAATTTTCATCTACGAACTTTGGCTAAGTGATTCTAATCTATTTCTAACCAAATTTTGATCAAAATCATGTGAATCAAAGTGAAAATTTGTGAAACCTTGTCAAGTTTTTGAAAAATAAGAATTTGAGTTTTGAGAGTCGTTTTGGACTCGTATTTTGAAAGTAATCACATATATGAACTCGTTGGGTTGTGGGTTAATCGGAATCGACCATTGGACCTAGGTTTTGACCGGGCGGGCCCCGGGGTGACTTTTGTTGACTTTTTAAAAAAGTGTAAAGGTTATAGCTTTATCTATTATAATTGATTTTCCTAGCATTATTTGATGATATTAAGTTGATTTTGGTTAGATTTAAGTTGTGTGGAGGCAAATTTTAGGGGAAAAGCTCTTTCCGAGAGCTGAATTGGCCTAGTTGAGGTAAGTATCTTGCCTAACTTTGTGGGGGGAACTACCCTTTAGGATTTGGGATTGATTATGTCATTGTGTTATGTGAAAGCCGTATACGCAGGGTGATGAGTGGGTACACGGGTTGTATGTGGTATTTGATCGGTTTAGGCTACTTAGACTCTTTCCATGCTTTAATTGAATATTCATATCATGTCCTAAATTCTCATAGTCAATATATTCTTACTTGTGTCAGTATATACTTACATGCCTTAAATGAATTGTGTAACACTTGTTCTACATCCTACTTAGTAAATTGCTCTCATGCTTTAGTTGAACTTGTTCCCCTTTTATTGTTACATGTTATCTCTTTCATTGTTGATTACCATTATTTGAAGTCATTGTACATTATCTCTTTTATTGTTGAATTACCATTATTTGAGGTCATTGTTACTCGTTATCTCTTCCATTGTGAGTTATTCTTGTTTAACATCGTGGTTACACATTATCTTTCTCATTGTTGAGTTATTGGTGTTGAAGTTGTGAAGTTGTTATCACGTTGAGACGAAGTTGTTATTTGTTGAGATATCCTTCTTGTTGAGAAATTTACATTTATTTCTTTTGTTGATATTCTTGTACACATTGTGCTTGGGCCATGGTCTATTATTGTGGAAACATTGACATTGTTTATTATTGGCAAGTTATGATATATGCGCACTTGAGGTGCGAGTTGTTACTGTGATGTGATATTGACGCGCATGCGGCGGTATAAGGATAGAGGCTAATGTGCATGCGGTAGTATAAGGATAGAGGCTAATGTGCATGTGGCGGCATAAGGTGGGACTTATGTGCATGTTGCTTGTAAGGGAATTACGTGAAGCTACACGGCATCATAAGGTAGGCTAAAGTGCATGTAGCTGTTTGGGGAAAAATATTTTCAAAAATATTTAAATGTAAGGCTCACGCGGCGGTATAAGGAAAGATTATGAATGAGATTGTGAATTGTGAATACAAGGCGATACCTCAGATGTGATTCTTGATTTATACGAGGTGGTACCTCGACTGTTATTCTTGATTTATACAAGGTCGTACCTCGGTTGTGATTCGTATTTTACATGAGGCAGTACCTCATTGTGATTCTTGGTGTTTATCTCGTGTTGGAAAGAGTTATTTTGTGGGAACACTTCTTGTTATTTTGTTTTTCATTGTTGTATTAGTTATTGCCCGTATATGAACATTGTGGTTCTTTTTAATTGCTTCCCTTATGTTATCTCTAAGCTTACAATCTTTTCATTAGTATCTGTTATTAACTTGCTTCATATTACTATTGCTCCGCTTTTCGTTACTTCCTGTTATTACGTTTTCATTATGTTTTTATATCCTAATAGGTGTCTTGACCTGGCCTCGTCACTACTCTGCCAAGGTTAGGCTTGATACTTACTGGGTACCATTGTGATATACTCATACTACGCTTCTGCACATCTTGATGTGCACATCCAGGTATGTCTGCCCATGCCGGATGTTAGAGTTGATTTGAGTAGCTGCTTTTGGAGACTTCAAGGTATACTTGCTCAACATCCGCAGGCCTCGGAGTCCCCTTCTATTTTAGACACTCCACTACTTCTTTCTTGTTTCAAACAATATTGTAGTTCGAGACTAGTAGTACTATCTTGTATAGCTTATGACTCCGTTCCACTAGGTTTTCGAAAAAATATTGGCTATTGTTCCATTGATTCTTTATTATAGTATGAAGGTTTTTATTTGAAGTTTTTAGTTGTATTTTCGCTATTTCTCTATGCATGTTAGTCTTACCTACTCGTAGAGACTATGTGCCATCACGACATCCTACGGAGGAAAATTGGGGTCGTGACAAGTTGGTATCAGAACTATAGGTTCATAGGTGTTACGAGTCATAAGCAGGTTTAGAGAAGTCTTGCGGACCGGTATGAAGACGTCTGTACTTATCTTCGAGAGGCTACAAAACTGTTAGGAAATATCACTTCTTTGATTCCTTGTTGTGCGAGACCGTTGACTTCGAAATCTTAATCGTTTACTTTCTACTTTCTCACAGATGGTGAGGACACATATTGCTGGATCCGACGATCAGACATCTGTGCCCCAGCTAGAGCTGCGAGAGGCCGGGGCCGGAGCAGAGACTGAGGAGGGGCACGTGGTAAAGCCAGAGCACCTGCCCGAGCTGTCACAGAGGAGCCACCAGTAGCTCCAGTTGGGGATCGGGCACCCGAGGCTCCTGTTGCCACCCCTGCACTTCAAGAGACCCTCACACAGTTCTTGAGCATGTTTGATACTCTAGCTCAGGCGGGGTTGAATCCACTTGCACCAACCAAATCTCAGGCTGGGGGAGGAGCTTAGACTCCTGCAGCCCGTACCCTAGAGCAGTGGGTCCATGTTAATCAGGTCCGAGCGGTCATACCCGTACAGCCTGCTGCTCCGGTCAGGCCCGAGGTTAGTGCAGCAACATCTGAGGAGGAGCAGCTTAGACTTGAGAGGTTCAAGAAGTATCACCCTCCTACTTTCAGTTGTTTGGCTTCAGAGGATGCACATGGTTTTCTAGAGGAGTGCCACCATATTCTCCGTATCATGGGTATTGTGGAGACGAGCGGGGTTGCTTTTACTACATTCCAGCTGTTAGGAGCAGCGTATCAGTGGTGGTGGGTTTACGAGGAGGGTAGCCCAACCAATGCAACTTCACTTAAATGGTCTCAGTTTTCAGAGTTATCCTTTAGAGAGTGTTCCCCAGACCCTTAGGGATGCATGGCGCGCAGAGTTTGAGCAGCTGCACCAAGGTACTATGGTAGTGTTAGAATATGTGGTCCGATTCAGTGACTTTTCCAGACATGCACCTGCCTTGGTTTCTACAGTTTGCGAGTGAGTTCGTCGATTCATCAAGGGGCTCAACTATGGTATTAGATTCAGCATTGCTTGAGAGTTGGAAACAGATACCCTATATCAGCAGGTGGTAGATATTTCACGGAGGTTGGAGGGTATGCGGGGCCGTGAGAGAGAGGATAGGGAGGCCAAGAGGCCTCGAGGTAGTGGAGGTTTTAATGGTGGCCACGCTGCTGCTATAGCCCGTGATGGCAGAGGCTATGTGAGCCTTCTAGTTCACTCAGCACTTCTAGCTTCTAGTGGTGCTCCCGTTATTTTGAGATCTCAGGTTGCACATTTTGCTTATCCACTTTCTAGTGCACCTCCCTCACGGGGTGCCTACAGCGTACAGTCCAGCCGACCAGGCCCGAGCCAGTCCCACTAGTCACGCCCACCGTGAGCTTGCTTTGAGTGAGCGGATACCTGACATATGGTTAGAGACTACCCCGGACTCAGGAGGGGTTCACCTCCATAGACTACTCAAGCTCCACAGATTCACTCAAGTTCGCAGACTTCTCAGGCCATGGTTGCTGCCACATTTGCCACTCTACTCGTATAGCCAGCTAGGGGTGGGGGACGTCCGGGTAGAGGTCACCCTAGAGGGGGAGGCCAGGCAAGATTCTATGCTTTTCCAGGTAGGACGGAGGCAGTCGCTTCGGACGTAGTCATTATTGGTATGGTTTCGATTGGCCATAGAGATGCATCAGTCTTATTTGATCCAGGATCTACTTATTCATATGTGTCATCTTAATTTGATCCGTATTTGGATATATCTCTTGATTTTTTGAGTTCTCCTTTTTATGTGTCCACGTCTGTGGGAGATTCTATTGTTGTGGACCGTGTGTATCGGTCGTTTTAGTTGTTATTGGTGGTTTTGAGACTAGAGTTGATCTATTGTTGCTTAGTATTGTAGACTTTGATGTTATCTTGGGCATGGACTGGTTGTCACCCTATCATGCTATTCTAGATTGTCACGCAACGACTATGACATTAGCTATTCTAGGTGTGCCACGGTTAGAGTGGAGGGGTGCATTGGATTATGTTCCTAGGAGGGTTATGTCATTTCTAAAGGCTCATCGGATGGTTGAGAAGGAGTGTGATTCTTATCTAGCCTTTTTAAGAGATATTAGTATTGATACTACTACCATTGAGTCGGTTCCTGAAGTGAGAGACTTTCCAAATGTATTTCCAGCAGATCTTCCGAGCATGCCGCCTGATAGGGATATGGATTTTGGTATTGACTTAGTTGCCGGCCACTCAGCCCATTTCTATTCCACCATATCGAATAGCCCCAACGTAGCTGAAGGAGTTAAATGAGTAGTTGCAATAGTTGCTTGATAAGGGTTTCATTCGGCCTAGTGTGTCGCCTTTGGGTACTCCGATCCTGTTTGTGAAAAGAAGAATGGTTCTATGCGCATATGTTGTGATTATCGGTAGTTGAACAAGGTTACAATGAAGAACATGTATCCATTGCCACGCATTGATGACTTATTTGATCAGCTACAAGGTGCCAGGGTGTTCTCAAAGATTGATTTGCAGTCAGGTTGTCATTAGCTAAAGATTCGGGATTCGAATATTCTGAAGACTGCCTTTAGGACTCGGTATGGTCACAAAGAGTTACTTGTGATGTCATTTAGGTTGACCAACGCCCCAGCAACATTTATGCACTTGATGAACAATGTATTCTAGCCATATCTTGGTTCATACGGCATTGTGTTTATTGACGATATCTTGGTGTACTCCGGCAACCGGGAAAATCAAGAGCAGTACATGGGGTTCGTGCTCTAGACCCTGAAGAAGAAGAAGTTGTATGCAAAATTCTCAAAGTATGAAGTCTAGCTTGATTCGGTGGCGTTTTCTGGTCATGTGGTGTCGAGTGAGGGGATCAAGGTAGAGCCTAAAGAAGATTGAGGTAGTTTAGAGTTGGCCCAGACCACCTTCAACTACTGAGATTCGGAGTTTCCTGGTTTGGCCGGGTATTATTGCTGTTTCGTGGAGGGTTTCTCATCTATTGATGCACCTATAACCAGATTCACCCAAAAGGGTGCTCCTCCAGATAGTCTGAGAAGTGTGAGGCGAGCTTTCAAAAGCTCAAGACTTCTTTGACTGCATCCTTACTGTTTGTGTTACCAACGAGTTCGGGTCTTAAACTGTGTATTATGATGCGTCTCGTATTGGTCTTGGCGCGGTGTTGATGCAAGACGGTAGGGTGATTGCCTACGCGTCTAGACAACTAGAGGTCCATGAGAAGAACTATTCGGTCCACGACCTGGAATTTAAAGCTATTGTTCATGCATTGAAGATTTGGCGACCTGGAATTGGAAGCTATTGTTCATGCATTGAAGATTTGGCGGCACTATTTGTACGGTGTCCCTTGTGAGGGCTTTACCGACCACCGGAGTCTATAATATCTGTTCAAATAGAAATATCTACACTTGCGGCAGCAAAGATGGTGGGCACTTTAGCATATCTATTGGTAGCGGAGAGGCCATTAGCATTGGATGTTCAGGCATTGGCCAACCAATTTTTTTTATATTGGATGTTTCGGATCCCAGATAAGTTCTTGCTTGCATGATTTCTCGGTCTTCTCTATATGATCGCATCAGAGAGCATCAGTATGACAACCCCCATTTGCTTGTCCTTAAGGACACAGTACAGCACGGCGATGCCAAGGAGGTTTGGAGATGATGATGTGTTACGGATGCAGGGTTGATTATCTGTACCCAATGCTAATGGGCTACGTGAGTTGATCCTTCAGGAGGCGCACAAGATTTGAGGCAGCACTATTGGTGGAGGAGAATGAAGAAAGACATAGTGGAGTATGTAGTTGGGTGCCTAAATTGTCAGCAAGTGAAGTTCGAGCATCAGAGACCGGGCAATTTGCTTCAGAGACTCGAGATTCCCGAGTTGAAATGGGAGAGTGTCACCATGGATTTTGTTGTTGGGCTCCCACAGACTCAGAAGAAATTTGACGCGGTATGGGTGATTTTGGACAGGTTGACCAAGTCGGCTCATTTCATTCCGGTAATGACTACCTATTCTTCATAGCAACTGGCTTAGATATATATCCACAAGATTGTCCAACTTCATGGCGTGCCGGTATCCATCAACTCTGACCAGTGTACGCAGTTCATATTGCATTTCTAGAGAGCTGTACACCGTGAGCTACGCACACGGTATTGAGTTACAACATTTCAACCCAGACGGACTGACAGTCCAAGCGCACCATTCAGATATTAGAGGATATGCTTCGTGCCTGTGTTATGGAGTTTGGGGGTTCTTTCCACTTGCGGTGTTTGCCTACAACAAAAGCTAACAATCGAGAATTCAGATGGCTCCTTATGAGGCCCTATATGGGAGACGGTGTCATTTTTCAGTTGTTTGGTTTGAGCCGGGTGAGGCCAAGTTATTGGGCATATATTTGGTTCGAGATGCCTTGGAGATGGTCAAGTTGATCAAGGATCCGCTTTGTACAGCCAAATCTAGAATTAAGAGTTATGCGGATCGGAAAGTTCATGATGTTGCATTCATGGTTGGAGAGCGAGTCTTGCTACAGGTTTCATCCATGAAGGGTGTGATGAGGTTCGGGAAGAAGGGCAAGCGGAGACCTAGGTATATCGAAACATTGTAAGATCCTTGAGAGGATTGGTGAGGTGGCCTACAAGCTTGCGTTGCCGCCTAGTTTATCTGCAGTTCATTCTGTATTCCATGATTCTATACTCCGAAAGTATTATGGTGATCCTTCTTATGTTTTTGACTTTATCATAGTCCATTGGACGAGGATTTGACTTATATTGAGGAGCCGGTGGCTATCTTGGACAAATAGGTCCAAAAGCTGAGATCAAGAATATTGCTTCAATGAATGTTCAATGGAGGGGTCATCCGGTCGAGGAGGCGACCTGAGAGACCGAGCATGACATGTGGAGTGGTTATCCTCATCTACTCGCCACTTCAGGTATGTCCTTATGCACGTTCGAGGATGAACGTTTCTTTTAAGAGGGTGAGAATGTAATAACCCGACCGGTCATTTTGTGTAATTGCGCCCTGTTTCTCCCATGTTGCTTCATACATGTGTGTTTGTGATTTTGTGACTTGCGGGGTTGGTTAGTTTAGTTCCGGGATGGATTCAGGTTGATTTGGACCCTTTGATTCTTGGCTTAGAATCTTGAACAAGAAATATTGACCAAACTTTGACTTTTGTGAAAACAACCCCAGAATAGTGTGTTGATGGCTCCGATAGCATCTTATCGTGATTTCAAACTTGGGCGTATGCCCGGAATTGATTTCGGAAGTCCGTAGATTGATTTGTGTTGTTTGCAGAAATTTGGCAATTTGAAATTGAAAAGTCTCACCATAGGTTGACTTTTAGCTATCGAGCTCGAAATTTGATTTTGGGACTTGGAATAGGTCTATTATTCTGTTTAGAAATTCTCTAAATATTTTGGTGTCATTTGGAGTTGATTTGATAGGATTCAGACGTTTGGTTGTAATCTAGAGATTCTTGAACTTTACTTTGAAATTCATGCATTTTAGTATTTGATTTCTAGTTTTAGTTGTAATTTTTGTGTTTTGATCACAGGAGGAAGTTTTTATGATGTTTTTAGACATGTGCGGATGTTTGGTTTGGAGCCCCGATGGGCTCGGATGAGCTTCAGATATGTTTCGGAAGGTTTTGAACAAAAAATAAATTGCTGGTGTTGCTGGTGCTCAGTTATCGCAAGTGCGAGCACCAGCCTCGCAATTGCGAAGGTGACAGTGGGGGCTCAGATGTCGTAATTGCGACTTCCCCTTCACATTTGCGAAGTCAGCAGGATTTTGGCTTGGTTCGCATTTGCAAACGATTGTTTGCTTTTGCGATATGTCCAGCTTCGCAATTGCAAAGCCACTGTCGCAATTGCTATAAACATTGAGGCTGTCAGGGTTTGCAAATGTGATCCCTGGTCCGCAATTGCGAGGGTTTACAAATGCGAACCCTGTGTCGCAAATGCGACAATTGCAGCTGGTACAATGGTCTGGGAGATGGGAATTTTCAACATATTCTCTCATTTTAGAACACCTAAAGTCGGTAGGAGGCAACTTGGATATGGGTTTTCATCTACAAACTTTGGGTAATTGATTCTAATCTATTTTAAATCATATTCCATCAATATATTTTAGTTTTTAACATTAAAATCATGTGAATCAAAGTTAAAATTTGTGAAACTTTGTCAAAATTTTGAAAAATAAGAATTTGCATTTTGAGAGTCGATTTGGACTCGGATTTTGAAACTAATCACATATATGAACTTGTGGGGTCATGGATAGTCAGAATCTTGCCTTGGACCCGAGTTTTGACTAGCGGGCGCCGAATTGACTTTTGTTAATTTTTTAGAAAAATTTAAAGATCATAACTTTATCTATTGTAATTGATTTTCCTAGCATTATTTGATGATATTAAGTCAATTTTGGTTAGATTTGAGCCGTGCGGAGGCAAATTTTTGGAGAAAAGCTATTTTCGAGAGTTGAATTGGCCTAGTTGAGGCAAGTATCTTGCCTAACTTTGTGTGGAGGAATGACCCTTTAGGACTTGGGATTGATTATGTCATTGTGTTATGTGAAAGCCGTGTGTGCAAGGTGACAAATGGGTACACGGGTTGTACGTGGTATTTGACCGGTTTAGGCTACTTAGACTCTTTCCATGCTTTAATTGAATTGTCATATCATGTTCTATGTTTTCATAGTCAATCTACTCTTACTTGTGTTAGTCTATTCGTACATGTCTTACATGACTTGTTTAACACTTGTTCTACATCCTACTTGATAAATTGCTCTCATACTTTAGTTGACTTGTTGCCCTTTTATTGTCACGTGTTATCTCTTTCATTATTGATTACTATTATTTGAAGTCATTGTACATTATCTCTTTCATTGTTGAATTACCATTATTTGAAATCATTGTTGCACGTTATCTCTTCAATTGTGAGTTATTCTTATTTAATATCATGGTTACATATTATCTTTCTAATTATTGAGTTATTATTAGTGTTGAAGTTGTGAAAGTCGTTATCACGTTGAGACAAAGTTCTTATTTGTTGAGATATCCTTCTTGTTGTGAAATTTACGTTCATTGCCTTTGTTGATATGTTTGTACACATTGTGGTTGAGCCATGTGCTATTGTTGTGGAAATATTGATATTGTTGATTATTGGCATGTTGTGACATATGGGCACTTGAGGTGCGAGTTGTTATTATGATGTGATATTGCCGCGCATGCGGCAGTATAAGGATAGTGGTTAATGTGCATGCGACAGCATAAGATGGCACTTATGTGCATGTTGCTTGTAAGGGAATTTCGTGAAGCCACGCGGCATCATAAAGTGGGTTAAAATGCGTGTAGCTATTTTAGAAAAAATATTTTAAAACTATTAAAATATAAGGTTCACACGGCGGTATAAGGAAAGATTGTTATTGAGATTGTGAACTGTGAATACAAGGTGGTACCTCGGTTATTGCTCTTGATTTATACAAGGCGGTACCTTGATTATAATTCTTGTTTATACGAGGCGGTACCTCGGTTCTGATTCTTGTTATACACGAGGCGGTACCTCATTGTGATTCTTGTTGTTTATCTCGTGTTGGAAAGAGTTATTTGGTGGGAACACTTCTTGTTGTTTTGTTCTTCATTGTTCTATCAGTTATTTCCTGGTTATGAACATTGTGGTTCTTTTCAATTGTTTCCCTTATGTTATCTCTATGCTTACAATTCTTTTGTTAGTCTCTGGTATTAACTTGCTTCATATTACTTATTGCTCCGCTTTCTGTTACTTCTTGTTATTATGTTTTAATTGTGTCTTTATATCCTAGTAGGTTTCTGGACCCGACCTCATCACTACTCTACCGAGGTTAGGTTTGATACCTATTGGGTACCGTTTTGTTGTATTCATACTACGCTTTTGCACATCTTTTTGTGCAGATCCAGGTATGTCTGTTCGTGCTGGACGCTAGAGTTGATTTGAGTAGCTACTTTTGGAGGATTCAAGGTATACCTGCTCTACGTCTGTAGACCTCGGAGTCTCCTTCTGTTTTAGACATTCCACTGTTTCTTTCTTGTTTCAAACAATATTGATAGTTCAAGACTAGTAGTACTATCTTGTAGAGCTTATGACTCCGTTCCACTAGGTTTTGGGGAAAGTGTTGGCTATTATACCCTTGAGTTTTTATTATAGTCTGAAGGTTTTTATTTGAAGTTTTTAGTAGTATTTCTACTATTTCTCTATGCATATTAGACTTACCTAGTCGTAGACACTAGGTGCCATCATGGCATCCCATAGAGGGAAATTGGAATCGTGACAATATATGGACTTATTTATTGTACTTGCTTATAGTATGTTTGAGTGTTTAATAATACATGACTCCAGAATAATTATTTATGCATGTTGTATATTCCAGTGTATTATATTAGAGTATGTCGTGATACATGACTCAAGTATAGTTATAGTGTGTATTTCATATATGTGGACCTAATATAGTGATAGTGTTAGGTGTGGAGCCTGATTAATATGTGATGGACTTGAATTATTTCCTTGTATTTTTAGGAAACCCATAATCCCTATAGGTTTAGGAAAACTCATTGTCCTCATAGATTTGGGAAAGGAAAACCTATAATCCTGGTCAAATTGGGAGACCTTTCTCTTATAGGTTTGGGACTATTTGGGATCTATATATAGGTTGTACTGTTTATTCTCCTTTGATTGAAAATACCCTTAATTATTAATATATATATATATATATATATATATATATATATATATATAAATCCCGCCACCGTGGAAGTTTACCCTAACGGGGTGTTACCACGAAATAAGTCTCTCTACCTTAATTTTTCTCTCTTCAAGATTTTTTCATCTTCTTCATCAGTTCAGAGTGTTTGAGTGAATCGATCCTAACAACTGGTATCAGAGCTTTAGAGATTCAACACGATCACTGAAGATGGAGAGTTCGAAGATTGGAATCGAGAAGTTTGATGGATCCGATTTCGGTTTCTAGAAGATGCAGATCCAAGACTATCTGTACCAAAAAGATCTTCATGAACCCTTGACTGAGGCAAAGCTGGCTTCCATGACAGAGGAGCAGTGGAAGCTTAAGGATCGCCACGCGTTAGGGTTGATACAGTTGACTTTGTCGAGAAACGTGGCGTTCAACATCCTTAAGGAGAAGACTACGACAGATCTGATGAAGGCACTATCAAATATGTACGAAAAGCCATTGGCGATGAACAAGGTATATTTGATGCGTAGATTGTTCAATTTATAGATGTCTGAGAATGGATCTGTTGCCGATCATATAAATGAGTTCAACATGATTGTGAGTCAACTGAGTTCTATGGAAATTAATTTCGAAGATGAAAGCATTCGCAAACGAGTTGTGGGAGATTCATCGGGCAGTGCTCTCAACGTTGACCGAAGGGGGAGACGCACGTCGAAGGGCCAAAATCAACATGGCCGATCAAATCAAAGAATCGAGGAAAATCTCCGAATAGACCCAACATGATTTGTTAGAACTGTGGAGATAAAGGGCACCATCAGACAAACTGTACGAAACCAAAGAAGAAGAAGAATCATAAATCTGGAGATGATAATGATTCTGTAAATTCCGCAGAAGACATTGGGGATGCTCTAATCCTTATTATGGACAGCCCAGTCGAATCCTGGATTTTGGATTCTGGTGCATCCTTTCATTCGTCTCCAAGCAAGGAATTGTTCCAAAATTTTAAATCTGGAAATTTTGGGAAGGTGTATCTTGCTGACAACAAAGCCTTGGAGATTGAAGGAAAGAGGGATGTCTGCATAAAGACCCCATCGGGAAACCAGTGGATATTAGAGGATGTCAGATATATTCTTGCTCTCAAGAAGAATTTGATCTTACCAATTGGATAGCACAGGCTATACAACAGTGTTTGGGAAAAGTTCATGGAAGATTGTGAAGGGTGCTATGATTGTAGCTCGTGGCACCAAATCTGGAACCTTGTACACCACTGCAGGGTGTATTAACATGGTTGCTGTCGCTGAGGGTGCTTCTGGTTCATGTCTGTGGCACAACAGACTTGGACACATGAGTGCTAAAGGAATGAAGATGCTGGTTGCAAAAGGAGCATTAGAGGGCCTGAAGTGTGTTGACATGGGTCTTTGTGAAAGCTGTGTTATGGGAAAACAGAAATAGGTTAGCTTCACAAAGACTGCTAGAGAGCTGAAGAAAGTGCGGTTGGAAATGGTACATATAGATGTTTGGGGACCATCTCCAGTTTCATCACTTGGAGGATCCAGGTTCTATGTCACCTTCATTGATGATTTCAGCAGGAAGGTATGGGTCTATTTCTTGAAGCATAAGTCAGATGTGTTTGTGATTTTCAAGAGGTGGAAAGCTGAAGTTGAAAATCAGACTAGTTTGAAGATCAAATGCCTGAGGTCTGACAATGGAGAAGAGTATGACAAGTCAGAGTTCAAAGAATTCTGTGCAGATGAGGGAATCAAATTGATGAGGACAGTTCCCGGTAAGGCTAGGCAGAATGGAGTTGCTGAGAGGATGAACAGAACATTGAATGAGCGTGCAAGGAGCATGAGGATACACTGTGGGCTGCCCAAGATGTTTTGGGTAGATGCTGTGAGCACAGCTGCATACTTGATCAACAGGGGACCATAAGTTCCCATGGGGTTCAAGATCCCAGAGGAGGTGTGGACGAAAAAAGAGCTCAAGTACTCACACTTGAGAACTTTTGGTTGCATGGGTATGTTCATGTTGATCCAGAGAAAAGAAACAAGCTTGATGCTAAGGCTGTGAAGTGTTACTTCATAGGCTACGGTTCTGACTAATTTGGTTACAAGTTTTGGGATGACAAGAACAGAAAGATCCCGAGACATTGTGATGTGACATTTGATGAGTTTGTCCTATACAAGGACAGAGAGCAGAAGGTTTCAGAGACTACGAAGCAAGTGGGAGTTGAGATTGAGTTGCAGAAGAGTACACCCAGAAATGTTGCGGAAGAAACTCAACCAACTCCAAATGCGGTTGCTGAAGAACCTATGGTGGAACAAGTGACAGCTGAGTAGCTGTTGAGGAGATCATCAAGGACCATCAGAGCACCAGATAGGTATTCACCTTCATTACATTATCTATTGTTGACTGATGAAGGGGAACCAGAGTCTTTCAATGAGGCCCTACAGGTGGAGGATTCAATCAAGTGGGAGCAAGCCATGAATGATGAGTTGAGCTCCCTTGAGAAGAACAACACTTGGGTGTTGACTGAGTTACCTGCAGAGAAGAAAGCCTTGTTGAACAAGTGAGTGTTCAGAATCAAGGCAGAACCAGACGGTAAAAGAAGGTTCAAGGCTCGGTTATTGGTTAAAGGATATTCACAAAGGAAAGGTATTGATTATACTGAAATATTTTCTCCTTTTGTGAAGTTAACTACTATCCGTATTCTGTTGAGTATTGTTGCATCCGCATCTTGAGCAAATGGATGTGGAGATCTAGACGAGGAGATCTATATGCAACAACCAGAAGGATTTGTAGTTCCGGGCAAGGAACACATGGTGTGCAAGCTCAACAGGAGCCTGTATGGGTTGAAGCAAGCACCGAGGCAGCGGTACAAAAAGTTCGACTCCTTCATGACCAAGAGTGGCTTTGCAGGGCTGAAAAGGATCAGTGTTGTTACTTCAAGAAATACACTGATTCTTATGTGTTTCTACTCTTGTATATGGATGATATATTGATTGCAGGATCCAGTATGAGGGAGATAAACAATCTGAAGGCAAGTATGTCTTTAGCGTTTGAGATGAAAGATTTGGGTGCATCGAAGCAGATTCTGGGGATGAGGATATCTCGGGATAGATCTGCTGGCACTTTAAATCTATCCCAGGAGCAATACATTGAGAAGGTGTTGGCCAGATTCCAGATGAGTGATGCTAAACCCAGGACTACTCCTTTGGCAAAACACATAAAATTGTCAAAGGGGCAGTCACCCAAGACAGCTGAAGAGCGTGAGCAGATGGCAATTATTCCATATGCTTCAGCAGTTGGGAGATTAATGTATGCTATGGTCTGCACTAGATCTGACATAGCACATGCAGTGGGAGTTGTTAGCAAGTACATGGAGAATCCGGGGAAAGAGCATTGGGAAGCTGTTAAGTGGCTTCTGAGATATTTGAGAGGTACATCTTGTATTTCACTTAGTTTTGGCAAAGGCAAAGTGAATCTGCAGGGTTTTGTGGATGCTGATCTTGGTGGTGATGTGGACTCGAGCATGAGCACATCCGAATACATTTACACCATAGGTGGTACAATAGTGAGTTGGATGTCCAGGCTTCAGAAGTGTGTTGCTCTTTCATCAACAGAGGCTGAGTATGTGGAAATAGCTGAAGCTGGAAAGGAGATGATATGGCTGGCAGATTATCTGGAAGAGTTAGGCAAGAAGCAGAGCGAGAAGATTCTTTATTCAGATAGCCAGAGTGCCATACAGTTGGTGAAGGATGGTGATATGTGTTTGGAGAAGATATAGGGTGCAAAGAATCCGGCAGACATGTTGACGAAATGTGTTGATGTTGAGAAACTGAGGTTGTACAAAACCTCAGTTGGTCTTCTGTAGTTTGTTTCTACAAATGGTGCTGTGTGGTGAAGATATTGATGATGTTGGGACAATTTTTGGACGACTGAATCAGTCTCCAAGTAGGAGAATTGTTAGGTGTGGAGCCTGATTAATATGTGATGGACTTGAATTATTTCCTTGTATTTTTAGGAAACCCATAATCCCTATAGGTTTAAGAAAACTTATTGTCCTCATAGATTTGGGAAAGGAAAACCTATAATCCTGGTCAAATTGGGAGACCTTTCTCTTATAGGTTTGGGACTATTTGGGATTTATATATAGGTTGTACTGTTTATTCTCCTTGTATTGTAAATACCCTTAATTATTAATATATATAAATCCCGCCGCCGTGAAATTTTACTCTAACGGGGTGTTACCACGAAATAAGTCTCTCTACCTTAACTTTTCTCTCTTCAAGATTTCTTCATCTTCTTCATCAGTTCAGAGTGTTTGAGTGAATCGATCCTAACAGATAGCACATGTTTATGATATATGGCTCAGTTAAATTTTTTGTTTTACAGCATGCTATGATGTTGCTTCATCTCATGTGGACGTGTCACCACCCAATAAAATAGATCATCGCAATTGGACACTACCTAATAGGCGAATCATGTTCATTACCAGCTTGATCAACTCATTTTCATATTAAAGGAGGAATCAAAATGCAGCTAATAATAATTACAATAAACTCTTATAAACAAAGGAAATCGAAATGTGACAACACAAGTCTAAAATGATACCCAAATCCCAGTACACAGTCAAGAAGCATCTAACATTAAACCTAGTAAAATGGTTCAAGTCTAGCGGTAGATCTATGTACACGAAAAGGGATGGTCTGCCACCCGGTCGCTCGGGTACGAAAAGCTTACTTTTAGATATCTAAGCGCTAAGAAACTCCAATCATGCAATTTCATGTGTATATTGGTATTTCGCGCAAAAGAATGTAACTGACATAAATAATGAGTGGCACCTGAAGTCACAACAGTGAATGCGGGTGAAATGGTTTACGGGCCGGCTTTTCAGGCGCAGGTCCTATTATCGAAACTCGTTTCTCACCTTAGCATTTCAGTTTTACTTTCTCTCTTTGGCCCACTTTGCCCCTTTTCTATTTTCTTCTTTTTAATTTCTTTTATTTTCTCCATCTTTGTAACTCTCTTTGTCCAATTCCAATTTTATTAATTATTTAAATTATAAAGTTTTATCAGCTTTTTTAGATCTCAAAATTTTTATTTGAATTTGAATTTGTGTTTTAATATTTTTCCTTTTTATCCATCTAATATATTTCCTTCCTTGATATAGAAAAAGATTAAAAATTCTTAGTGTGGTTATCACCTATTTATTTATGCACCAAATTTTTTGTAAACTGAACCAAATTAATTCATCGGATCAAATAATATAAAATTGAATTAATTTAAAATAAGTCGATCAAATATACACCATAATTTAATCCTCATGATAAGTTATAAGTATGTATTAAAATCTGGTAGCACCCACAACCATCACCAGCATCCGCCTATGTATTAAAATCTGGTAGCACCCACAACCATCACCAGCATCCGCCTATGTTCAAGTCAAAGCCCATCTACTACTGAATAATTGAAAGATAAGGAAGAGATGCCACCATGATATGAATGTGGTTGGCTCACTTCCATTGGATCTCCAAACTGCCTCGAACGATATTAAGGATGACCAATAGTTTTACTAGTGGTAGGATCTACCCAAGGCAGAAAAAAATAAGAGTGAGCATAGGCCTAGCAAGATCATCGACCCGCCCCCTATCATATCTCGCGGAGCAAGTCACTGAAAAATATATGCATGCTATGATAAAGTATAGCACGCGTAACTGTTATGCATGTTTAAGTGAAATAGCAACAGATATACATGTAACATCCACAAGTTGTATCTTATGGTGTCAACTATTATAATGACTCAATCGGTCGTTTTGATTTTTAGCATCATGTTTCTATTTGAAAATTTTTATAGGTTTATTTGATGATTTGGGACCTGTAGGTATGGGTGGTTCTGGTCTCCAAGGGTTCGGGAGCATTTTGGAAAATATCCACTTTCATATTCTTTTGCTGATATTATTCTCTCAAGTCGAGATACATCTTGATAGAATTAGGATGCAACATCCCCTTTCATAAAACTCTGAACCTATGTAACATTAGTAGGTCTAGGCTAATTCTAAATTGCATCAATCTCTTAGGATCACGTTGATACCTTTACCATAGATGATATGACAAAGAAAGCAATTCAATACAACCAAAACTTACACTTGAAGAACTTAACATAAAGTTTAAGTTCCCTCAAAATCTAAAGCACAATCCTCAAATATTGCTTATGCTCCTCTCTACTACGTAGTAGGCCAAAATATCATCAATGAACACAATAACGAATGAATCTAAATATGGGTTGAATACTCAGTTCATCAACTCTATGGATGTTGCTGGAGCATTAGTCAATCTAAAGGACATCACCAAAAACTCATAATGATCATAATAAGTCCTAAAAGTTTTCTTAGGGATGTCAAAAGCCTTAATCGGTTCCTGATGATAGCTAGACCTCAAGTGAATCTTACAAAGCACCTTAGCACCATGAAGCTGATCAAACAAATTATCAATACGAGGCAAATGATACTTATTCTTGGTGGTAACTTTATTCAACTACCTATAGAACTTTATTCAGCTACCTATATTCAATGCACATACTCATAGTACCATCCTTCTTTTTCACAAACAAAGCAGGTGCATCCCAAGGGGAAGCACTCGATCTAATGAACCCTTTACTAAATAAATCATGAAATTTCTCCTTCAACACCTTTAGCTCGGCTGGAGCTATAAGGTATGGTGGGATAGATATAGATATAGGTTGCATTCTCGACACCAAGTCAATACCAAAATCAATGTCCCTATCATGTGGCATACTTGATAAATCTGATAGAAATATATCGGAAAACTCTCTCACAATTAGAATTAAGTCAACAGTAGGAGTCTCTGCACTAGTATCCCGAATACAAGCTAGATATGATAGGCACCCCTTCTCAATCATGCTTTGTGCATTCAAGAACGAAACCACCTTACTCGCGTAGTGACTAAGTTTCCCCCTCTATTCTAATATATGCAAACATATCATTGCTGATGTAACTGTCTTAGCATGACAATCAAGAATAGCATGATACAGGGACCCAATCCATGCAAGAGTCACCTCAAAGTCTATCATATTCAATAATAGAATATCAACCAACGTGTCGTACTTATTAATAATGACTATAAAGGAACGATAACCCCAATCAACAACGAGAAGGTTCCCAACAGGTGTAGACACATAAATAGGAGTATGAAGAGAATCACAAGACATCCTCAAATGTGATGCAACATAAGATGATACATAGGAATAAGTAAAACTAGGATCAAATAATAGTAAAGCTTCCCTATGAAAAACTGAGACAATAACTGTGATAAATGTATTAGATGCAAACCACCTATGCCTACCAGAAAAACTATAACAACGAGCCTATCCATTACTTGTCTTACCTTCACCTCTAGGACGACCTCTACTTAGATGAGCACCACCCTTAGCTGGCTGGACTGGTGGTGTTGCATCTAGGTTTAGGATCAACTTGAGCACCTGCTGAGGTGTACCACTCTACAACCTAGGGTAATTCTTATTGATATGTCCAATATCTCCACACTCATAGCAACCCTCACAAGGATGAGGTTATTGAACTCAGTCTGCCTCTGATAACCAGAATGTCAATTGATAGAACCATGTATTAGAGATGCATTGTATGATGACTCCCCTGGGGTAGTAGCATAAGAAATAGGACTGACTTGAATACTACGAGAAGTCTGGAGTGCTAGCTGAATAGGCCTATTGATATAATCCCTACTATAAAAATTCTTGCCTCTAGACAATGCACCACTAAAACTACCTGGGACACGAGGCCTCTTGCTCTTATCAATCATGTGCCTCAGAATACGCTCAATCTTCTATAGTATCTCCACACTCTGACAAAAATGTCCAGTACTTGGCCATTTGTACCATACTAAGCTTAATGCCTATACTAAGCTTTTTAATGAACTTTTTCACCTTCTTAATCCTACTGGAGATAAAAAAAGTAGTATGACCTGATAACTTGGTAAACTTTATCTCATATTGTGTTAGTCCTATCAGCATGGTGCAAGTTCCCAAACTGACCACGCAACGCATCCCTCCTGGTGAGTGAATTAAACCTCTAGGAAGAGATGCGTATACTGTGTCCAAGTGAGAGGACATGACCCAAATGGGGTGCCTTGTCATAAGTTTATCACCACATCTTGGGTAGACCCCTTAACTAAAAAGTAGTAAAATCAACTTACTTAGACTCCAATAGCCCAAATTATGCAAAAGCTTATGCATCTGTCTAAAAAATGAGTATCACTGCTGGATCACCATCAAAATGGGAAGGAGGCAACTTTTGGAACCCGTCATATCATCTTTTTATCCTCATCAAACATATCACTGGCTGGATCCTTTTGAGTGTGAATAGTTAGTTTCTGGACTCCCCCTCCTGGCTAAGAAGTAGCTGGAGCTATGAGAACTACTCTTGTCTGAGCCACGCTCTCATAAAACCTCATAATACAAATCAAAGCATCTTGAATCATAGAGGTAGCAACGAAATCCCAGGAACCTATGTAGGATCTATATGTTGATCTTGAACTGGTGCTTGATCTATCTTTGGAGCTATATGTAGGTCAACTGTAGCAGCTCTAGCACGACCTCTAGGAGCTATGTGTGCTCTACCTCTAGTGGTACAAGTGTGCAAGCCTTGGCCTGAGCTTCAACCCGTCCTATGCCCTTCTTCCTACATCGGGTAGCAAGTGCAATCTTCGACACTAGTTCTTGCTCACTAGTCGTTGATGCATGTCTCCTCACTATTTGTTAGAGAATAGAAGAGTGAAGATTCATACATTAGGACGAAACAAACTCGCACGATTAGGAAAGAAAGAAGAGAAGTTCCCCAAATGCCATATAGCTTCTCGAAGATAAGTATAGACATCTCTATATCGATCTACTAGACTCTACTAGACATTTCTCATGACTTGTAGAACTTGTAAACCTAAAGCGCTGATACCACTTTGTCACAATCCAAAATTTCACCAAAATCGTGATGGCGCCTAACCCCAACCCCCTAGGTGAACCAACCAACATAAAAATCAAAGCAAGACAATATACATGATAAAGTCTAATGGAATGATAAGCCAATTTATGGGCGAAAAATATAAAATAAATCCCAGAAATTTTGTAGTGCAATGTCATGAAGTACTAGGGAAAACAATACGGTACTATCTCATAATGCATTACTATTTCAATAGTAATAAAGAGTTATAAAAGATGATTGAAGATGACTTCAATGAATTACGGACCAAGCAAGAAGCGAACCCTCAAGTCTCAAATGAAAGCTCCTACATCCCCTCCTAAGTCCTGTTGATACCTGGATCAGTATCTGCAAAACAAATATGCAGAAGTATAGTATGATTATAATAAACAGCAGGCACTCAGTGAATATCAAGTCTAATACTAATGAAGTAGTGCGAGGTTTTGACAAAAGATAGTTATTCCATATAACCTGTACTATTCATAAGAATATACAATAACATGGTAGACATAAAAAAAATAACATATATAATATGCACAATCAAGCAAGGATGTAATGCACGGTTCCTTAGATATCATGATCATTGAATATTATGCTGATGCACAAACAACATATAAAAGGAATATTCATCAAGTAGCATTCTTAAGAAATGCCTCAACAAGATTCTACAATGACTATGCATGATGATGACTCAAACTTAATAACAAATCGACACTCTCCATGTGTCAAACAAATTTGTATACCTACTATTAGCGGGATTTTGGCGTTCAGTAACTCTAGAGGAATGGATCCATATCCATACGCAGTTGCACATCAAATTTAACATGCCATAATCATAACAAACTATAAGGACCAATCTCAACATGCCATAATCAAAAGAAGTCGCATGGACCAATTTCAATATTTCATAATCACAACAAGACATGTGAATCTCATATCCAGATAAAGGTGCATATGTAAAAAGCATGGCTATTATCTAGCATGTAATCTGACAAACATAGAATCTCTCATGTTAAACTAGAATATGAATGCCTATAACATGATACTAACATGGAAAAGATGCCAGAGGAGTCCTGCAACAAGAAGATATCACATAAAGCATATAGGCATAAAGCACCTATACTACCCCGATAAGGAAAGCACATGATATCCATATATATGCTTGTCACTTTATATACACACATTACCCCAAGCACGTACCGAACAATTTTATTTTAGGAAACAATTTTCTCAAGTCAAGGATAACCAAGATTTTATTTCTAACTGGTTAGGCTTCAACCTTCTAGCATCGCTTTTACCTCACTTCAAAGCCTCCTAACATCCACAATCTAGCAAAAAGTACTTAACAAGGTAAAATATAAACATAAGATTCAATTCCATAAGAGAGGATTCAATCTTGGAGAAAATAAAAAAAAAAGTCAACTTAACGCTCACATGCTTAAAACATGAAACAAAATTTGAATCCTGGTGACCCATAACCTCTCCATTACAAATATGTAATTAATTCTCACTCGGAGTCCAAATCGATGATCAAATCCTCAAAATTATTACTTATCTTTCAAGTTAAATCTCACTTTTCACCTTTAGCTCCTTAGATTTAGTTGTTAAAAATCACATATATTCATAATATATAATAAATATCGAGTACTGATTACTTATCCTCAAGATTTAGGTAAAAATTTCTTCCAGAATCACCTTAGTCCGAGCTCCTAAAACAGAAAAATGGTAAAATGAGCTTAAATTCCTAAAATTAGACACTTAATACTCCTGAACCAAATTTTTTCTTCATGACCGCGACTAGAGGCATTGCGATCAGGATGAGTAACCACATAATGCCTCTTCGTAAATATGAAACTTCTCCCAAGAAACTGTGATGGTCAAGCCCCCAACTCCCCTTCGCAACCGTGGCATAGTGCTCGCAATCGCGATGCATTGTGTTGCACCAAAAAAATGTGCAACTACAAACGGGTTATAGTAGTCCTAAAATGTATCTGAGCCCCTCGAGTCCTAATTAAAATACACGTTCAAGTCTAAAATTATTATATGAATCTAATTGAAGCTTCAAACCATAAATCTAAGCATATCAATTCAAATTGTTGACCTTAGTCAAACATATGAACTTCCAAAACACAAATATAGGAAATTTCTAAACCTTTAAATTGCCAACTTTCGAAAAAACAAGCCAAATCAACCTAGAAACCTCCGAATCCAATTCCAAGCATACATGTAAGTCCAAAATAACCATACAAACATACTGGAACCATGAAACCACCTTTCCGGGATCAAATACATAAAATCTAAACTTGGTCGACTCTTCCAACTTAAAGCTTCCTAATTGAGAATCATTCTTCCAAACTAATCCTGAACCATACGTTTTTCACCACTTGAACTGCTAGTAGGTCAAGTATTAGCACCAGGGACTTGATGAGTTAGCTTAGAGCATGATTATTCTCGAGTAAAAGTGGAAGCTAATCACTATGGACATTGAGATGATCTTACCATGTACTATGAGGAAGTTGACTAAATCTAGTGATTACTGATAGGATGACAAAGTTTAATCACTTTCAACCAATATGGACCTCTTATATAGAGTAATTTGCACAAATATACCTTCAAAAGATAGTAAGGTTGCCTGAGTTGCCTATTTCTATCATTTTTGACAAAGGATCACAATTTACAATTAAATTTTGACAATCCTTTAAAGATGTATTGGGTACTCATATTGATCTTACCAAAGGTTTTCACCTACAAAATAATTGATAGTTCAAGCTTACTATACAGATACTCGAGGAGATTTTGATAACTTCCCCATTGATCTTGGTAGCTGTTTGGATGATCAATTTCCTTTAGCTAATTTTTCTAGAATAACACGTGTTAGTCCGGCATATGAATGATACTATTTCAATATAACGATCCAGGCCGGTTGTATTGTGTATTTCAGCCTCGTCCCTCTATTTTATGTTTTCCAAATGTTTATTTGCTATTATGTAACTTGTGGTGATAGTTGGTTTAGTTTTGGGAACGTTTTCGACTGACTTGGAACGCTTAGTGTCATTTTGGAAGCTTAAGTTGTAAGAGTTGGCCAAAGATTTATTTTTGTGTAAACGACCTCAAAATATTATTTTGATGGTTCCAATAGGTTCGTATGGTGATTTTGGACTAGGCGTATGTCCGGTTTTGGATTTGGAGGTTCCTAGGTTGGTTTGACTTTATTTGGCAAAAGTTGAAAATTTGAAGGTTTGGAAGGTTCATAGGTTTGACTGGAAGTTGGCTTTTGTGTGATCGGGTTTAATTTATTATTTCGAGAGTTGGAATATGTTCATTATATCATTTGTAAATTTTTTGCAAAGTTTGGGCTTAATCTGGATTGGTTAGGCTTGAATCGAACATTTGGTTTGAAATTTGGAATATGATGAAGTTAAGAGAAGTTTAACATGTGTTTTCGCCGTTGATTCATGTTTTGATGTTAGTCGTGGTGTTTGGAGCATGAGGAAAAGTTTGGATAAGGTATTGGAACTTATTGATGTGATTGAATATAGTTCAAGGGGGCTTGGGTGTGTTTCGTGGTGGTTCCACATCATTTCTTCTTGGTTTTGGATTGCTGGTTTTCTGATGTGTTGCAGCGATTTGCGGTCGCGGTGCTAGTCCCGAGATCACAAAGAAAAGAGAGTAGAAATAAGGATTTTCCTCTTCGCATTCGCGAATGAGGTCACCCGTTTGCGGAGAGGAGTGAGCTGAAGTAGCATGATTGCATGAGGAGGACGCGTTCATGAAAGAGTGATGTTAGGGGGAAGGAATGCCTTTGCGTTCGTGGAGATAGGCTCGCATTCGTGTAGGATCAACTGGTGTTCAAGCATTACGTTTGTGTAAGGGCTTCGCATTTTCGAAGAAGGGGCAATTTGTAAAGGATGTGGTCTTCGCAATCGCGATGTTCGTCCCTCGATCGCGTAGTGTATAGCTGGACAGAAATGTCATTTGTTATTTTCGGGACCTTCAGCTCATTTTGTCATATTTTACGATTGAGAGATCAGATTGAAGTGTTTTTTACCCAATTTGATTGGGTATGTGTTCTTGACTCGGATTTGATTGTTATTCATGATTCTACCTTAAGTTTTAGCATTTGATTGTTGAATCTAAGAGAGAAAAATTGGGGTTTTGGCAGAACTTTTTTAAAGTGAAAATGGAGATTTGAATCCCAATTTTGAGTTGTTTTTGGGATGAAACTTATGCATTTGGAGTCGTATTTGAATGGGTAGTCGGGATTTGTGACTTTTGTCAGGTTCCTAGAGGCATCCCCCAGTTGACTTTCTTTTTTTACTAAAGATTTCACCTTTATCTTTTGGGTTCGATTTTTATATCTTTGTTTGATGTTATTGGGTTGTGTATAACTATATTCGAGCTGTTTGGAGTTGTTTTTTTTAAGATTTCACAATTTTGGTGATTTTAAGGCTATCGGATGGAGGTAAGTCTCTTGACTAACCTTGTTAAGAGGGAAACCTCAAGGATTTAACTTGTTTGCTATGTGTTTAAGATATTGAGGGTACTGTATATACGTGGTGGCGAGCGTATATGCACTTACGAAGTTTATATTATTACTGGAGTAATTGAATTATTATATGCCTTGTTTTGTCTACATGCTCAAGTAATTCATGATTTATATGACTAATGTGACTATGTTGCTCGCTTATTCATATTAGAAAGCACGCCTAGGTTTATGAATAACTATGAAAGCATGGGAACTTATTCTTAATATGTGAAAATTGCATAATTATCTATAGTCACATAGAGATTTCGTTAGCACATATTCGTATGATATTTATTAAGTCTTTGAGCACCTCTTATCAATAATTCTGAAGACATGCATATATTTTGAACATAGATACGTGATTTTGACTGAGGATTTTGGCACAAAAGGTAAGCGCGTGGGTAAGATACAGTTATGGCTCATTGGACATGATGATCAGATATTTATTTATAAGGGATGCTATTATACCCCTCTTGCGCTTGGATTTGGATCCGTCCCTCCGGAGTCAGGTGATAACCCATATTACCTTGGGACCTATGAGCATGGTCGCTACATGGATTTGTATCGGTTCAATAGATGGATTTTGTGCCGGGTTATGCAATACATGGATTGTTTATCGGGGTACATTTTCTAGTCAAGCATGCATTCTTATTATTGACTCATTTTGGAGTATTTATTTCACTGTAAATTGTTACTTGACATCCTAATATACTAGTTCGGACTCCAGGCTCCGTTATTTGAGTGCGTTATCTTTTATTATATTTGAACAGTAATAGGGTTATTTATGTGTTATTAAAGTATGCTTATCCGTTGATATCTATGACTCTGTTATTCATGATAGTATTTGTTGTTTCAGTTCTAAATTCTGTTGTTATACTTGTGTGGTAATTTTCCGAAAGCATTTGGCCTCACCACTACTTCTTCGAGATTAGACTTGATACTTACTAGATACTAACTGTAGTGTACTCATACTATACTTCTACCATATTTTTTTGTGCAGAACCTCTGGTGGGTGTTAAAAGAGCTTCCTGATCGAGCTAGGGGGTTTCATCGAGAGTTAGGGTGGACATCGCTTCATTGATCTACCTTGCAGTTCCCGAGTCCCTATTTTTTATTTATTCCTGTCAATTTGTATTTTAGACTTCTTTACATCTATACAGGATTGATCTCATTCCTGTAGTTTGCTTGTGTACTTGTACCACCTAGTCTTGGAGGCGTATTGTATTGGTCGTATTTAGGCTGAACTTGGTTTTTATCAAATAGTACTTCCATTTTGAGACTATTTCTATCTTTTATTGTTATATCTCTCCATTAAATAAGGAAAAATGGGCTATATTTGTTTTTGGGAGTTGGCCTGCTTAGCAAGTTTTGCTAGGCGCCATCACACCCTTGAGGTGAGATTTTGGGTTTTGACAAATTTGTTTTAGAGCTCCAGCTTGTGTAGGTCTCATGAGTCTCGAGAAGGTCTAGTAGAGTATTGTGGATCAGTACAAAGACATCTGTACTTATCTCTGAGAGGCTACAAGATGTTAGGAAACTACCCTTCTTTTATTCTTTATCATGCGACTTTATTGATCCGAAGATTGAATCCTTGTCTTTCTATGCTCTTGCAGATGGTGAGAACAAGTTCAGGAGGAGCAGTTCGGTAGGAACCAGCCCCTCAGGCTAAGGCTGTGAGAGACTGTGGTTGAGGCAGAGGCTGTCCCACACTGCAGTTAGAGCCCCTGCTAGGGTAGCCGCTATGGAGCTACCAGTAGCGGTAGAGGAGCACGCCTTCGATTAGGGTGAGCCAGTTGGACCAGCTCAGGTCCCGGAGGCTTTTATTTCTGCCCCAGTACTTCAGGATACCCTTGTCCATTTGGTTGAATTGGTGAGGGACTAGCACCGACCGGAGTACTTCCAATAGCACCAGCTATTTCTCAGGCCGGGAAGGGGAACAAACTCTCGCTACTCACACTCCTGAGCAGGTTGCGACTGATTATTAGACGTCAGGGGTGGTAAAAGTCGGGGGACATCCTTCTGTAGCTGTTGTTAGGCTGGTAGTGGAGTCCATTATGCCTGAAGAGGAGCAAAAGAGGTTTGATCGATTCAGGAAGATGGTCCTCCACGTTAAGATGGTGATCCTTTAGCAGATGCACATGATTTCTTATATGGTTTTCAAGAGATTCTATGAAATCTTAGTTTGATGGAGTCCAGTGGGGTTGCATTCAGTACCTTTCAGCTTCAGGGGTCAACTATGAGGTAGTGGCAGCCATATGAGCGTAGCGGGCCAATAGGGTCACTTTCACTCTCATGGAGTCAATTCTCACATCTCTTCTTAGAGACGTTCAATCCCCTCACATAGAGGGAGGAGATGCATGGTCAGTTCGAGCACCTCCTGCAGGGTCATATGTCTATGATCGAGTATGAGATGAGATTCACTAAGGTATCCCGCCTTGCAGATTTTCTGATCCCCACCGAGGCTGAGAAGAATGAGTAGGTTCATTGAGGGGTTGAATTTTTGTATCAAGATTGCTATGGCCAGTGAGGCAGATTCTGGTACTACATTTCTTTAGGCTGTGGAGATAGCGCGCATAATTAGGCACATTCGGAGTCAGAGCAGGGAGACTATGGTGGCTAGGGGCAAGAAGCCCCGATATTTTAGCCATTTTACTGGTATCTCGTTTGGAGGTAGGGATCATACTGATAGAGGACATCTAGCAGGCCATCTCCTTCATCTTATAAGCCCATTTGTGGTGCTCCAGTTTATCCTTCATTCAGTGCACTACTCGCACCAAGCTCTTACCGTGCTCCTTCAACCCAGGGGTATTGAGTGGGTACTCGGATTATTAGAGAAAGACTGAGATTCGGCAGCTCGAGGTTGTATTGACTGTAGAGAGATAGGGCATATGAAGAGGGGTTGCCAGACGTAGTAGAGGCACAACGCAACAGGATTCTCAGGCAGTGCTCTAGTTACAATTGTTACGCCACCAACTTCACTAGCTAGAGGGAGAGCTCAGGCAGTTAGGGGATGCCCCAGAATCGGGGGCCAGTCAGACGTAGGTCAGGCCCGCTGTTATGCATTTCCTAGTAGCCCTAAGGCAGAGAACTCTAATGAGGTTATCACATGTATTATTTCGGTCTGTTGTAAAGATGCATCAGTTCTATTTGATCCTTGTTCTACATACTCTTTTGTGTCATCATACTTTGCATCATATTTTGATTTACCCCGTAATTCTCTTGATATTCTGTTCATATAACTACACCCATAGGTGACTCTATTTTGGTGGATCGTATATATCGGTCTTGTTTGGTTACTAATTGGGGCTATAGGACCAATGTTGATCTCTTGTTGCTTAGTATGGTAGATTTTTATGTGATGTTGGGTATGGATTGGTGTTAGGCCTCGTAAACGTTTGCCAAGGATTTATGTTTTTATGGTGCAAGGTAAGCTAATGATGTACCACACTACAAATTTTTGGATTATGCAATGCATCATGGAGTTGGTATAAGAATATTCAGCAAATGGCAATTATGTGGTCCATTACGCTATCACGGATCTGTTCCGCTGACCACATAATAAATAAGAAGCAACTCAAATTTGAAGACCATTTTGTGGCCATTCTGCTGGCCACAAATGCATTCTTCTAACGCAAAATTGCATCACGGATCTGACTGGACCAAACCCAGAATTTGAATACCATTTTGTAGCAATTCAATTGGCCATAGATCCATTCTACTACCGCGGAACTGCATCACGGAATGACATACTATTTTGTGGCCATTCTGCTGGCCGTATATCAATCCTGCTACCACGGAATTGCATCACATAATTGACATCGGGGGGTTATTTTCGGGAATTTTCTAATCCAACTTTATTTTGATATAATGCCTTAGGGGGTCAATTTATAAGGTTTAACATGATGTATTAGAGTGAGATATCAATATATATATATATATATATATATATATATATATATATATATATAGAGAGAGAGAGAGAGAGAGGGAGAGAGAGGGAGAAGCTCTATCAAACTATACTATATTTCTTGCTTTAATCTTGGGAATTCATGAAGGAAAGTTCTAAAGTGTTCTATTAAAGAGGCAAGACCTTACTGCAGCTCACATGCAATGTATTACTATGAAATTATGAGTAAACTTCTATTATTTTGGGGATTTATGGGATGGTGATCAAAAGTCTTGCCTTCTATTTCGAATTTTGGGGTGCGTGATGAGAATGTTGGGTGTAGTTCTTTATTTGGGCGTGTGTCGTTAGGATGCATGTATCAATGTCGGTGATATGCAGGATATTGAACTAGTGGGTAGATTCTTGATTGAAATTGACTGTGGGTGAAGGAAATCCACGATAAAAACCTTGTTGTCAAAATTTGTGAATTTAATGTTTGACGAAATGCCAATAATGGTTAAACATATGAACGCCTCCCTAATAATTGTTCAATTTGATTTGGCTGCTATAGATTGAAGTGCTAGGAGTAGTGGATCATCGTAGTAATCCTAAGGAAAGCCCAAACGAGATATGTTGGCTACACTCCCTTCTCTAGAATCAGAATCCATGAATTCCTCGTAAGTTCCAGATGTGGTTTGTTCAAACTCCTATTCCTACTGTTTCATATTTTCTCCAATGATTAATTTTCACAGATGCTTATGTACTTGAGTCACGTTCGAATTGACCTTATCCTATTACGCTTCCCCTTATTGGGAAAATGTTCAAAGATGGTTGTTGTAACTAGTGCATATGATTTGAATCCATGTTTCAATTGCAAATTACCATGCTATCCTTTGTAAGTATTTCCAATGTTTTTTGAGTTCTTAAATGCTCATGAGTTGAAACTATAGATATCAGGATCCCCTTTTATCGGGAAAGGTTTTCCAAGAATAAATTATGTATTAATCGTTTATGATCTTAACTTGGGCTTCAACTGCCAATCATTATGCTTAACTCTTTGAATGAAATCCACAATGTTTAGAGCACTCATTACTAATAAACCAAAAGTCATGATTTTCATAATGTTCTATATGTTGATGTTTATGATAATGATCCTTGGAAATAAAGAAATGAAAGTGTGAAATATTAAATAAGGCCATCGTTCCATGTACGAATAACTCTAGGTATGGCCAAAACAGCCAATGAAATAAAGATGTTGTGAGTGGTTAAAAGTTCTAATGAAGCTACATTTGGTATGAAAGGCGATGAAATGAATACATTTATATTTCTATTCCCTTTGTAAACAAAACTGTTTTGGAAGTATCATTAGCGAGCGGAGGAAGGGTGGGTTATAAAGGCCCATAACTGAAATTACACGTGGCTGTGTAGGAGTTGATTGAGGGATTAATTCCCGTGGTATATTGTATTGAGATTATTCCCCTTAATTGGGATGAGGTGATTGCTAACAAAAGTTGATGTCGATTCACACGTCATATATGGAGAGACGACCTAGCCAATCAGGTGGCGATTGGACGCCTTGTCATGCCCATGGTGGTTCCTTCTTCTTATTATTTTATTTGATTCGTATCACATGTCGATCCATATTCATTTGTGGAGAGATGGCTTAGCCGATCAAGCTGTGATCGGACTCCATGCCTCGTGCATGGTGAGATGATCGGTGGCTAATGATCTCCCAACCAAAATTAGTAATTCTTAATTGGAATTGATTATGTTTTAACTTGGAATTTAGTATTACTGAGTTCTTTATTGATTCCATTTTACCTCCTTTTGTGGTGGTACTCTACTCCTTGAGAGGTTATTTAGTTTTACATACTAGTACTATTCTATATGTACTAATGTCACATTATGTCGAGGGCACTGCATCTTTAATGGATGCAGGGGGTTCGTCAACAGGCATCTTTTATCCTCGTTAGCAATTACCCTTTACTCAGCAGATTTTGGTGAGCCCTACTCTATTGTGGGGTCTAATGTCACTTGATATTGCACATTGTGTTTTGAGGTATAACCGGGGCCTTATCACCGTCACTTTCATACTCCTCTTTTGTTACACTTAGAGGCTTCGTAGATATGTTGTGGGTGGTTTTCGATTTGGGGTAAAGAACTAGAAATGTTGTATTTGTCAAACATGTTTTCTCCTCATAACTATGAACTTGTAATATTTTCGAAATTGTAAATGAAGCTCCTACAAGTAATGGAGAAAGGATGTGGCACACTTTACTCTTTTCATGTCTATTTCTTGTTACTGATTCTTAAATTGTTCATGGGTATGGTTAGGCAGAAGGCAGCAAGTAGGCTTGCTTGACTGGGATGTCTCGGTCGAGCGCCAGTCGCGCTCCCCAAGGTTGGGGCGTGACAAGCTTGGTATCAAAGCCTAAGGTTTTAAAGTGACCTACGATATCTCAGAGTCGTGTCTAGTAGAGTCCTCATTATCGGTGTGTTATCGATCACATTTATAATTAGGAGTCCACTTGGGTATTTAGGAATGTCACCCTTCTTTGAAATCCAAGATGGTTCTATAGAGCTCAAGGTAGGAAGCGAATATGCACATTGTATCTCCTTTTTCAGATGAGTAGCCCACGAGTTCGAGGGGGGTGAAGAGGGGGTGACCGCGCCATTGAATCTGGGGTAGACTGCACAAGAGTTCGTTGGGAGAGCGGGTCAATCTGTGGAGGGATTGTCAACACTAGTTGCTAGGGATATTCCCTTGTTCCCCTTAATGTCACCACGCCACCGAATCATATGGCGCGAGCACCTAGGAAACGGAAGAGGGTTGTTTATACCAACAAGCAAGAATGTTTGATTTGTAAGAAGCACCACCTGGGGGTTTGTTGGATGACTCTTGAAATATGTTATGGTTGTGGAGTGAGGGGGCACAAGAAGAACAAATGCCCCAGGCTGGGTACACCCAGCCCAGTATGCTCGACATGCGGGAGGGAACATTTGGCACCGTGTCGCAAGTATGCTCAAGAGTGGTTTTAGGGGCGGCAGGCTTGGGGTAATTCCAAAGGCCCGCACAGCAAGCCGGTACAGAGATTGTTAATCCTGCCATGGGGGCTTGAAGGAAGGATAGTAGGGATGCTTATGATGTATGCAAAAAGTGTAAATATCAAGTCAGTGGGGCGAGCCAACATAGCGGACCTCATCCTTGTTGCCAGAAGTGTAAGAGGTGTCATTCTAGGATATGCCACTATAGTATCAATGCATGTTATGGGTGTGGAGTTGAGGGGATCAGGTAAAGCACTACCCCGACAACCTAAGGTCTAAGTCATTCATTAGTACACCATTATGAGCACCACATAATTTTCCTTGTCACATATGCGCATATATATTGAAGAGCCAGCATAAACATTATCTTAACATGACATTGACTCACTAAACAGTGCATGTACCTACTTTTTGAACGAGACACATTATTGGTGGAGCCTCTTTACCACAATTATCTTACACACAACCTCTTAAGGAATTTAGTTCTATAATGATTTCCTTGATCAAGTTTTAACCATCGGTTAATACTCTTAACTCGGTTCACTCAATTCTCAACAAAGGACATTACTTGACAAGTTTCTTATGGGATTCTCTATTTCAAATGAATACATATTTTGTCTTGTGCATGTTCCCTTCTAGCATTAACCTACATGACCTCAATTCAAATGTAAAGCAACCTTGTGTTGAGACCTTTCTTAAACCTCTCTCTCTCTCTCTCTCTGGTGTATGTGGCTCATAGGATTTAAGGAATCAATTTACTCCTTTTATGAACATTATCAAGAACCCTTTTCACTATCTAGCAACATAAAAGCACATCTCAATACCCTTCATATATATATATATATATATATATATATATATTCTAACTTGATAGGGTCACTTGTCTGTATAAGGCTTCCTATGAAATTAGAGATCCTCACAAATTCGTCATAGAATGAGCTCTTGTTTACCTTCTAAGTGTACGTTTAGTTCACCTGATTCCATCTTCAATAAGTAACTCACCTCGTTCCCAGTATTGTAGCTACCAATGACGTGGCATGTTATTGCAGTTTAAGAGTAATTATGGCAAAAAGAAAGTCTAGCTCATAACAAAAGTGTTCATTCTCTCTTTCCACCTCTGCAACATGTTCTGAATGTGTTCCTTAGTTAGTAAATTCATCGCGCTAGTCTCCTAACACTTGTTGGGATAACCATTAGAGAGTGCGTCCTTCCATGTGTCACTTTAACACTCCTCTTCTCGTAGGATTCTTAAGGGGCTCTCCATCAAATCCAAATGAACTTTTGGGGTTATCATAGCATCACGTCTGTTTCTCATGTTTGTCCCATCCTTCATTAGCATCTGGGTACTTTCTAAGTCACAAACCCGTGGTGAACTCACTATGAACATTCACAAACCTTCCCTGTTTACACTATAGTGCTTCCCTGCATTCCGTTATCTTTAAAACTCGGCTTCTAGAATCATTTACTATGTCATTGTCATGTGCGGAGAATTTAATTTTCCTGCATTCCACATATTTGGGTGGACGAGGTTTTATATTTCGTATTTCCCTCCGGAGCATCACATTAACCATTAGAACGTCTCTAACCAATGCATGATTCATCCTAATAATAAGATGTTCTAACTACATGGTCTCACTCTTGTGTGGTTGAACTTAAGTAGCCTTACTGCGACATTTCCTTTCCTACTTGGGTGGATGTTCCAGGTTTTGGCTCATGTTTTGAACGTCTCAAATTGAGAGACAATCGTATATATTGTCCTCTTGTATAAAATCAACTATGGGGAAGGGTTAAGTTGCTAGAGTAATAACCTCACAGGTGCACAACCTCTTTTTCAACCTCATGGTCTTGGGGTGTAGATTCCTTTTGTCAATTACTGTTAAGAGCGTAACACCACTTCGTGTATTATTTCTTTGAAACCTCTATCACATTCACGGTGCAAGGATCTTTTCATTTCGAGTTAAACTAATTTTCTCTACACTCAAGGCAACATCTTATGTCACGTACTTGGCTATTTCTCCTTAGACTTATCATTGACAAACTGGGCACATATGGCATAAAGAGCAAATCACTATGATTTTCATGACTCCTCGTCCCTGAAGATTAGCCTATGCCATTGTCTTTATCCTCGCGGTCATGCATCCTATATATCACATGTCTAAAACGACTCACTTCTTTTACATCTTGGAATCACATACATGGTTCTCACGTTATCCATATGTACTAGTTGACTCTAGGTCTCTTTTAGTTGAATCAATGATTTTATCTCCATGGTTAACTAAGCCAACACTACATTGTCACTTATTAGGATATAACTCCTAAAAATGCTGCTACACAACACACTGACTGTATCTTCAACAATTGTAGCTCAATTCCGAACCTCGCTATTCCAATTTGTATTAAACCTAGGGTTTGAAGGTTTAGACATGTAAGAAACATCACTCCGTGTTAAAGAATATTGGGCAGGAAACCCTATGGTCATATTCATTCAAACACACCATAGAATAAGGAGGAGGAGGAGGTTTAAGTCCGCCAAATGTCCAATTCGGATGTTCATCCTAGATATTTTGAGTGGGAGGAAGTGAATGGGTGTTTCTTAGAATTTTCTCCATGAAGACGTCATGTGATCTTTTTTTATAAAGGTAAATTGAGTATATTGCACATTGGGCCAAGTAGCCCATGAGCTTGATTTCCATAATCGTTGTTCTCCATGCATCCCATGTTTCATGTGTCCCAGTTGAAGCAAGTGATTGGGGATTTATCACTTATTGCCCCTATGGAGAATGTTGGAATTTGTGAGGGTTTGACCCATGAAGAGGTTTCTATTTCCATCCTTTTTAGACAAGTTCGTAAGTTGAGAAAATAAAGAGATTGTCTCTAACAAAGTGCTATGGTGGAATCAACAATGTCGAAGAGGCCACTTAGGAGGCCGAGGAAGATAGAAATAGAAAGTGTCCCCACTTTTTGTATAACCCAATGGTTGTGTTTAAAAGAATGTTAGAGGCATACTATCTATGAGTAATGTTTTAAACTCGAACAATTTATGTTAGAATACCTTTTTGGTTATGTAATGCTTGTAATGTTGAGATTGGTGATATTTTATGTTGTATGCTTTGTTGAGTTGTGGGTGTGTTGCTAGGATCAGTTTATGTGGCTCTATGACAGGTGGATAGGCCAAAATACGAGGGAGACTCTGCCGAAAGTTTTGGAGGTTTGGGGAGTTAGACAAATTTGGTACTCTTACTATGTGAATGAAGGGCTAAGTCGTGTTGGGTGTTTATGGCGGACGCTAACCCCTATTCGAGGACGAATGATCCTAAGAGGGGGAGGATTTAAGGCCCCATAAAAGTTCATCATAGATTTAAGTTTTTATGGTTCCTAGGTGATCTAATGTACGACAATATGGATTTTTGGATTGTGCAATGCATCGTTGAGTTGGTAGAAGAATTTGCAAAAAATAGCGATTTTGTGGTCCATTATGCTATCACAAATCTGTTTGGCTGACCACAAAATCACCACAGAATGAATCAGAAGCAACTCAAATTTGAAGACCATTTTGTGGCCATTCTGCTGGTCGCAGATCCATTCTGCTATCGCGAAATTGCATGGCGGGTCTGAGCAGACCCAACCTAGAACTTGAAGACTAGTTTGTGGCCATTCTACTGGCTGCAGATCCATTCTACAACCGCGGATTGCATCGCAGAATTGACATATCATTTTGTGGCCATTCTGCTGGCCACAAATATGTTCTGCTACCAAAGAATTGCACGACATAATTGACATCGAGGGATTATTTTTGAATATTCTTTAATTCGACTCTATATTGATATAAGGTCTTAAGGGGTCATTTTATAAGATATAACTTGATGTTTTATAGTGGTAATATCAATTTAGAGAGAGAGAGAGAAGCTCTGTCAAATTATACTCCTCAATTTCTTGCTCTAATCTTGAGAATTCATGAAGGAAAGCTCTAAAGTCTTCTATTAAAGAGGTAAGACCTCACCCCAGCTCACATGCAATGTCTTACAATACAGTTACGAATAAGATTTTATTATTTGGGGGGTTTATGCGATGGTGATCAAAAGCCTATCCCTCTATTTCAAATGTGGGGTGCGTGAAGAGAATGTGGGGTGTGGTTCTTGATTTGGTGGTGTGTCGTTGAGTATGCATGTATCAATGAAGGTGATATGGAGGATATTGAACTATTGTGGGTAGATTGTTGTTTGAAATTTGTTGTGGGTGAAGGAATTCCACTATAAAAACCTTATCGTCAAAATTTGTTGAAATGCTAAGAGTAGTGGATCATCGCAATAATCCTAAAAATTGCTCAAACGAGGTATGTTGGCTATACTCCTCTAGAATCGGAATCCATGAGTTCCTTGTAAGTTCCAGATGTGGTTTGTTCAAACTCTTATTCCTATTGTTTCAAATATTTCCGATGATAGATTTGCCCAAATGCTTATGTACTCGAGTCACGTTTTAATTGACGTTATCCTATTATGCTTCCCCTTAATTGGAAAATGTTCAAAGTTGGTTGTTGTAACTTGCGCATATGATTTGAATCCATGTTTCAGCTGTAAATCACCATGCTCTCCTTTGTAAGTATTTGCAATGTGTTTTGAGTTCTTACATGCTCATGAGTAGAAACTATAAATATGAGGATCCCCATTTTTTGGGAAATATATTCCAAGAATAAATGGTGTATTAATCGCTTATGATCTTAACTTGGGCTTCAATTGCCAAACATTATGCTTATCTCGTTGAAAGAAATCCACTGTGTTTAAAGCACCCATTACTAATTAACTTAAAGTCATGATTTCCAGAATGTTCTTATATGTTGATATTTATGATAATGATCCTTGGAAATAAAAAAATAAAAGTGTGAAATATGAAATACAGCCATCGAACCATGAACGAAGAACTCTAGGTATGTCCAAGAGAGCCAATATAATAAAGATGTTGTGAGTAGTTAAAAGTGCTGATGAAGCTATATATGATATAGAAGGCTATAAAATAAACACCATTATATTTCTTTTCCCTTTGTATGCAAAACTATTTTTGGGAGTATCATTAGCGAGCCGAGAAAGGGTGGGTTGTGAAGGCCCACTCCTGAAACTACATGTACTGGTGTAGGAGTTGATTGAGGGATGAATTCCCATGGTATATTGTATTGAGGTTATTCACCTTAATTGAGATGAGATGATTGCTAGCAAAAGTTGATGTCGACTCACACGGCATATATGGGGCGACGACCTAGCCGATCGGGTGGCGATCGGGCGCCATGTTGCCCCGATGGTGGTTCCTCCTTCTTATTATTGTATTTGATTCGCATCACATGTCAATCCATATTCATTCGTGGAGAGATATCTTAGCCGATAGAGGTGTGATCGGACTCCATGCCTCGTGCATGGTGAGATGATCGATGGCTAATAATCTCCCAACCAAAATTGTTAATACTTAATTGGAATTGATTTTGTTTTTACTTGGCATTTAGTATTACCTTAGTTCTTTATTGATTCCATTTTTACCTCCTTTTATGTTGGTATTGTACTCCATAAGAAGGTATTTAGTTTTACATACTAGTACTATTCCATATGTACTAACGTCCCTTTTTGCCGGGGGCGCTGCATTTTAATGGATGCAGGGGGTTCGTCAGCAGGTAACTTTGATCCTCATTAGCAGTTACCCTCTACTCAATAGATTTTGGTGAGCCCTACTTTATTCTGGGGCCTTATGTCACTTGATATTGTATATTGTGTTGAGGTATAGCCGATGCCTTGTCTCCGGCACTTTCATACTACTCTTATGTTACACTTAGAGGCTCCGTAGAAGTGATGTAGGTCGTGTTTGATTTGGGGTAAAGAAATAGAAATGTTGTAGTTGTCAAACATGTTTTCCCCTCGTAACTATGAACATGTAATATTTTAGAAATTGTTAATGAAGCTCCTATAAGTAATGGAGAAAGGATATGGTACACTATACTCTTCTTATGTCTTTCTTGTTACTGGTTCTTAAATTGTTAATGGGTAAGGTTGGGTAGAAGGAAGTAAGTGGGCTTGCTTGACTGGGATGTCTCGGTCAAGCGCCGGTCGCGCTCCCTAAGGTCGGGGCATGACAATTGGTTATCTCTGTGTCATGCTATTCTTGATTGTCATGCTAAGACCATGAAATTGGCTAGGTGGGGGTTGCCAAGGTTGGAATGGAAGGTTTCTCATGGGCATTCTTCTAGTAGTGTGGTTTCATTTTTAAAGGCAAAGGATGGTTGAGAAGGGGTGTTAAGCATACATAGCCTTCATGAGATATGTTAGTGCTGATACTCCTATCGTTGAGTTAGTTCCGGCGGCAAGGAAGTTTCCAGATATATTTCAAGCAATTATCGAGCATGTTAGTGTCAGGCACTCAACCCACGTCTATTTCACCGTATCACATGGATCCAACGGAGTTGAAGGAGCTGAATGAGCAATTGCAAGAGTTGCTGGATAAGGGATTCATCAGACCTAGTGTATCACTGTGGGGTGCACCGGTATTCTTCGTAAAGAAGAATCATGGTTTCATGAGAATGTGTATTGACTACAGGCAATTGAAAAAGGTTACCATCAAGAACAAGTATCCATTGCCACGCATCAATGACTTACTTGACCAACTTCAGGGTGCTAGGGTGTTTTCAAAGATTAATTGGAGATCAGGGTATCACCAATTGAAGATCAAGGCCTCCGACACTCCCAAGACGACTTTCAGGACGCGTCATGGGAATATTGAGTTTTTAGTGATGTATTTTTGCCTGACTAATGCCCTAGCAGTCTTAGATGAACAATGTGTTCCAGCCATATTTTGATTGTTTTTTCATTATGTTTATTGACGATATCTTGGTGTATACCCGTAGTGCTAAGGAGCACGAGTAGCATTTGAAAACTGTGCTCTAGATTTTGAGGGAGAAGAAGTTGTACGGTAAGTTCTCCAAGTGTGAGTTTTTGCTAAACTCGGTGGTGTTCTTGGGTCACATGGTATCTAGTGATAGGATTAAGGTGGACTTGAAGAAGATTGAGGCAGTTCATAGTTGGCCCAAACCTTCTACCGCTACTATGACCAGGAGTTTCTTAGGCCTGGCTGGGTATTATCACTGTATTGTGGAGGGGTTTTCATGTATTGCAGCCCCATTGATTCACTCGACTCATAAGGGCGCTCCGATCAGGTGTCCAAACGAGTATGAGGAGAGCTTTCAGAAGCTCAAGACGACATTGACTACTGCTCAAATTTCGGTAATGCCCTCGGGATTGGGGTCGTACACGGTCTATTGTAATGGTTTTTGGGTTGGTCTTTGATGTGTATTGATGCAAGACGGTAGGGTGATTTCCTATGCATCGCACAAACTAAAGCCCTATGAGAAGAACTATCCAGTGCATAAATTTGGATTTAGATTCTACTGTACACGCGCTCACGATTTGGAGGCATTACTTATATAGTGTGTCTCGCGAGGTATATACAAATCACTGGAGTCTCCAACATTTGTTTAAATAGAAATATTTGATTTTGAGGCCGCGAAGATGGTTGGAGCTGTTGAAGGACTATGATATCACAATTCTTTATCATCTGCGCAACGCCAATGTAGTAGTTGATGCCTTGAGTAGAAAAGCGAAGAGCATGGGGAGTTTGGCATTCATTCCAGCTTTGGAGAGACTGTTAGCTATGGATGTTCAGGATTTGGCCAATATGTTCGGGAGGTTGGATATTTCGAAGCATGGCAGGTCCTTGCTTATGTTGGGTCTCCGTCGTCTTTGCTTTAGTGCATTAAGGCGTGCCAGTTTGACTATCCACATTTGCTTGTCCTTAAGGATACGTACAGTGAGGTGGTGTCAAGGAGGTGACTATTGGTAATGATAGGGTATTAAGGCTTCAGGGTAAGATTTGTGTTTCGAAGGTGGATGTTTTAAGGGAGTTGATTCTTGAGATAGCTCACAGTTCATCGTATTGTATTCACCCAGGTGCTACGAAGATGTATCATGACGTTACATTATTGGTGGATAAGGATGAAGAAGGACATTGTTAAGTATGTTGCACAGTATTTGAATTGTTAACAAGTCAAGTAGGAGCATCGGAGACCGGGTGGTTTTCTCCAGAGGTTAGATATACCAGAGTGAAAGTGGGAGCATATCACTGTGGATTTTGTGGTTGGGTTGCCATGAACCTTGAGGAGATTTATACCGTGTAGGTCATTATGGACATACTGACCAAATCCACAAATTTCATTTTGGTCATGACTTCCTACACTTTCGAGCACTTGGCTCGAATTTATCTTAGAAAGATTGTTCGCCTGCATGGTGTGCATGTGTCTACTATCTCGGATTGAGGCACTTAGTTTACCTTACATTTTTGGAGAGCAGTGTAGCGTGAGATAGGCGCGCATGTTGAGTTGAGTACGATATTTTATTCTTAGACGGACGGGCAGTCTGAGTTGACCATTTAGATCTTGAAGGATATGTTCAGATCCGGTGTCATTTATTTCAGAGGCCAGTGGGATTAGTTTCTACCATTAGCAGAGTTCGCCTACAACAATAGCTACCAGTCGAGTATCCTGATGTCCCCGTACGATGCCTTATATGGGAGGAGATATCATTCTCTAGTTGGTTTGTTTGAGCCTGAGGATGCCAAGTTGTTAGGCACTGCTCTCTAGTTCATTATGCTTTAGAAAAGGTTAAGTTGATTCAGGAGCGGCTTCGTACAGCGCAGTCCAGGTAAAAGAGTTATAGTTATACTGATAGGAAGATTCGTGATGTAGCTTTCACGAAGGGTGAGAGGGTTCTTCTTAGAGTTTCGCCTATGAATGATGTGATGAGGTTTGGGAAAAAGGAAAAGTTAAGCCCTCGGTACAATGGTCCACTTAAGGTTTAGGAGATAGTGAGTGAGATGGCTTACATGCTTACTTTGTCCCCCAACTTTTCGTAATTTCATGTTGCGTTTCATGTTTCCATGATTTGGAAGTATCATGAGGACCAGTCACATGTGTTAGACTTCGGTTCAGTGCAGTTGGATGATAACTTGGCTTATAAGGAGGAACCAGTGGCCATTTTGGATCGGCAAGTTTGGAAACTAAGGTTGAAGGATATTGCATTGGTGAAGGTTCAGTGGAGAGGTCAACCAATCTAGGAGGCGACTTGGGAGACCAAGCTTGATATGTGAGCATATATCCATATCTTTTTTGGCATTCCAGGTTTGTTTCTAAACTCGTTCGAGGATGAATGTTTGTTTAACAGGGGGAGAATGTAACGACCCGGCCAATAATTTTATGTATTTGAACCCCGTCCCCATATTTGGTGTTTCCCATATGTGTATGCTTTGTTATGTGACTTGCGGGGATGGTTTTGTTTCGGGGAGGTTTTGGAGAGAATTGGAACACTTATTGTCATTTTGAAAGCTTAAGTTATAAAAGTTAACTAAGGTTTGACTTTTTTGTAAACAACCTCGAAATGGTTTTTTGATAGTTCCAGTATGTTTGTATGGTGATTTTGAACTTAGACATATGTACGGATTTTGATTTGGAGGTTCCTAAATTTATTTGGCTTTATTTGGCAAAAGTTGAAAATTTGAAGGTTTGCAAGGTTCATAGGTTTGACGAGGAGTTGACTTTGGTGTTATCGGATTCGATTTGTTATTTCGGAAGTTGGAATAGGTGTGTTATGTCATTTGAAATTTTTTTGCAAATTTGGGCTTAATCCGGATGGGTTAGGCTTGAATTGGACATTCAGTTTAAAGTTTGGAATATGATGAACTTAAGAGAAGCATAACATGTGTTTTGACCGTCGGTTCTTGGCGTTGATGTTAGTCATGGTGTTTTGAGTGTGCGTACAAGTTTGGATAGGGTATTGGAACTTGTTGGTGTGATTGGATAGGGTCCCGAAGGGCTTCTATGTTTTTCCGAGTGGTTTCGGATCATTTCTTCTTGGTTATCGGTTACTGGTTTTCTGATGTGTTATGGAGAAGAGGGAGCAGGCATAAGGATTTTCCTTTTCTCGTTGAACTCTTTCATGGAGAGGAGGGAGCTGAAGCAGCATGATCGCGTGAGGAGGATGTGTTCACGGAGGACTGATGCTGGGGGAAGGAATGCCTTCGCGTTCGCGTAGGCGCAACGGGTGGTCAGGCATCACGTTCGCATAAGGGCTTCGCGTTCGTGAAGAAGAGGCAGCACCTGGGCAAGGATTTGGCCTTCACGATCGCAAATTTCTGCGATCACGAAGTGCATAATTGGATAGATGTATAAGTTGTTATTTACAGGACCGTGAGCTCATTTTATCATATTTTGAGATTGAAAGCTCGGATTGAGGCGATTTTTACGCAATTGGATTGCGTAAGTATTCTTGACTAGGATTTGATTATTATTCATGATTCTACGTTTGATTTTGGCTTTTTATTGGTGAATCTAAGAGAGAAAAATTGGGGGGTTTTGGCAAAACTTTTCTAAAATGAAAAATGGAGATTTAAACCCCGAGTTGGAGTCAGTTTTGGATGAAACTTATATATTTGGATTCATATTTGAATAGGTAGTCAGTATTTATGACTTTTGTCGGATTCCGAAGGGCAAGCCCGAGTTGACTTTTTGGTTGACTTTGTGTATTTGACTAAAGATTTCACCTTTATCAGTGCTTTGATTTCTATAGCTTTGTTTGACGTTCATGGATTGTTTTTAACTAGACTCTAGCCGTTTGGAGTTTTATTTTTGAGGATTTCATACTTTTGGTGATTTTAAGGCTACTTAGTGGAGGTAAGTCACTTGGCTAATCTTCTTAAGAGGAAAACCCGTATAATTTGACTTGTTTGATATGTGTTTAAGTCATACGGGGTAGTTTATATATGTGGTGGCGAGCGTACATACATTTACCAAGTTTATATTATGGCCAGGGAAGAATTGGCTAGTTGTATGCCGTATTTTATCTACGTGCTCAAGTGATTCATGATTTATTTTTATGTGACTACGTTGCTCTCTTATTCATGTTAGAAATCATACTTGATTAATTGTGAAGGCATGGGAACTTATACTTGATATGCGAAATTTGCATAATTATACATATCCCTATGATATTTATTAAGTCCTTGTGCACCTGTTATCTATAAGTTTGGGCACATACACACATTTTGAATATGAATACTTGATTTGGACCGAGTATTTTGGCACGAAGGATAAACGTGCCGGTGAGATATAGTTATGGCACATTGGACAAGATGATCGGATAATAATTCATGAGGGATGCCTTTACACCCCTCTTGTGTTTGGATTTAGATACGTCCCTCCGAAGCCAGGTGATAACCCATGTTAATTTGGGCCACATGAGCATGGTCGGTACATGGATTTTATACGTGATACGTGCATTGTGTATCAGGTTACATGGACCTTGTACCGATTGCGCATGCATTCTTATTATTGACTCATTTTGGAGTATTTATTTCACTGTAAATTGTAACTTGACATCCTTATATGCTAACGGGGGTGCCAGCTCCGTTATTTGAGCATGTTATTTTTAAAATTTATATATGAGCAGCGATAGGGTTATTTTGTCTATTAGAAAAGCATGCTTATTCGTTGATATTTGTGACTCTTGCTAATCATGATATTATTTATTGTTTTAGTGTCACACCCAAATGTTGGGGGTGTGGTCGGCACCCAGTGCCCTAAAGCCTGAGCATACCAATCTTGATACCTATAATATACTCAACCATAGGTGGGCCGACAAGGCATCTAACGGGTGATATCAAAAGAAACAATCACATGCACGTAGAAAAGGCCCAACATATGTATATATACAACAAGGCCGACAAATCAAACATAAACATAATGGTTCCACTAAGAAGGCCGATAAAGCCACACAAGACTGCTATATACAAGATGACTGTCTACTAGCCTCAAAAGAGTATATCAATATCTGATCGGAACAGGACCCCGACATACCCAATTATGTATGTATAAACAACCACCATACCTATAAGCTCACTAAATAACTTTGCAAGAGGGGAGCATGACAACCTTCAGATGAGTCGGGGGACTTTATGTGATGCATTCGGCATAGCGTAATTTTGTGCCTAGAATATAGAATAAGAATGACTAGTGTTCACGAATTTCAGTCCTTTCATCTCCATTTTAAGAGCATAAGAGACATATTTGGGATCTTTTGAGGGACGAGTCGACGTTTTGAACGGAGGTAAGGAGTTTAATAACCTATTTGAGTTAAATACATAATTGTATATTTTTTTTAAAAAATTCAGATCATGAGAAACTACATGAAAATCAAAGGACTCAGCCTGAACCCTAAGTTTTACAAATGGTCATATATCTATAAAAAATTTTCCAGTAAAGTCATGTAACTTTATTTTCTCATACAAAAATCATATAACTATGATTTTTTTTCTCTAAAGTCATATAACTATGTTTTCTCACACAAAAATAATAAAACTTTTACTAACTCACACAAAAATCATAGTGATTGAAAAATATAATTTTTCGAGTGCTCTATAATTATAACATTTTTCTTTCTTTTTTTCTTTTGGTCAGAATCTCATGCATTCCAAACTAAGTTTCTTATGGGGGAAGAATTCATTTTTAATATTATTTTAACTTATATATATGAGTATTGGGTCAGCTTGGGCTGGGTCATTCCTATTTTAAGAGAAAAATATAAAATTAATCGGCCGGCAGAAATTAATTTCATTTGCTAGCCAAAATATATATAGAATGTGTATATTATATGTTTATAATACACATTTATATATAAAAAAATATTTTATCGGTTATTATTTTTGGTAACGGCTAAAAATATACTCATATTTATCCTATTTTAATTGAATAATTATTTATTAGAATAAAAATTAAAAATTAAAAATGTAAAATAAGAAAAACTATCGAAAATTTTATTTTTCGACCACTATGATTTTTATGTGAGCTAGTGAAAATTTTATAATTTTTGTGTGAGAAAACAAAGTTATATGACTTTGATGAAAAAAAGTCACGGTTATATGATTTTTGTGTGAGAAAACAACATTATATGACTTTAATGGAAAAATATCATAATTATATGACTATTTGTGAAATTTACCCCCAAATTAATATATTGAGGAATTGAATGATTTTTAGGACTCCAATTTGAAAAATATAATCATATATTGCATTCAATAAATTATGGTCAATTCAAAAATATATCTGGTCCATAGATTTTACCTCGTTGATAGGAAGTTAACTTTTTTACTTTGACTAGTACATAATTTTTAATAAAAGAGTCCAATAGAGATAGTATTGATCTTGCATAGGTCGGAGGTGTTCGATTGAGATTGGATGTGGAAAAAAATGGGCTTTTGCATTTATATTTGGTTTTGGGGTCACAATTGAACCTATATTCACTTTGTAAAAAAATTTGCAAGCGTACCCACTTTAGGATTAACTTCAGACTTATCGGGTCTGAAGTTAAAAAAAATTAGTCTGAAGTGTAAAAATTGCACTTCAAATGCACTTAATACCAAATAGATCTGAAGTGCAACCAATGATTTCATGCACTTAAGACTAATAAATCTGAAGTGAAAAATTGCATTTCAGATGCACTTAAGGCCAATAAGCCTGAAGTGAAAAATTGCACTTGAAATGCACTTACGGCCAAAAAGTTTAAAATGCAACAAACGTGTTCATTCACTTAAGACCAATAAGTCTGAAGTTAAAATTTGCACTTCAGATGCACTTAAGGCCAAATAGGTCTGAAGTGTAACCAATGGTTTTACGCACTTAAGGCCAATAAGTCTGAAGTAAAAAATTACACTTCAGATGCACTTAAGGCCAAAAGATCTGAAGCGCAACAAACGTTTTGCTACACTTAAGGCCAATAAGTCTGAAGTGAAAACTTTAGATGCACTTAAGGCACAGAAGGTCTGAAGTGCAACAAATGTTTTGCTACACTTAAGGCCAATAAGTCTAAAGTGAAAATTTGCACTTCAGATGGACTTAAGCCCAGAAGGTCTGAAGTACAACAAACGTTTTGCTACACTTAAGGCCAATAAGTCTGAAGCGAAAAATTACACTTCAGATGCACATAAGGCCAAAAGGTATGAAGTGCAACCAACGTTTTTATGCACATAAGGCCAAATAGGCCTGAAGTACAAATTACCTCAGAAATAGAAATTTGTTCTTCAAATTATAACATTCCAATATAAGATTTAATACCTAAATCTACTCCAAATAAGAATTAAACACATAACCTCCAAATATCCCAGGAACAAACCCCAATCATCAATCTGTCAAAACAACAATAAATCTAATGAACCCATTTTGCAATTAAGAAAAAGAAAAAGAAGAAACCCTATGCAATATCAAAAAATAAAGCGTCATAACAGCTTATCATTGTAAAAAATCATAAACTACATTAAAATATGTTCACAACCACCTTATAAAATCATTGTCACCCGAAGAAAAAGAAAAAGAAGAAGAAGGAGAAGAAGAAGAAAACGAAAGAGAAGGAGAAAGAGGCCCGAAATTGTTTAAAAAGTAGGTACAAGTTAAAATTTTTTTAAAAAGTTAATCTAAGTTAAATGAGGACGACCAAATAGGAAGCCCGTGCAATTTTTACGAAAAATATTATGGAGTAGTAAGCTTATCTTGGATAAGAGGTAAGTGGACACATGACCTGCATATACATAGGAACTTGTTTGTTGTACTTGCTTATGGTATATTTGAGCTTGTAATAATATATGGCTCCGGAACAGCTATTTATGCAAGTCTTATATGTAATATTATATAAGATCATCTTGTGCATAATCTTATATAATACGGTTATAAGTGTATTATATAAGTATATTAATACATGTCGCATATGTAAGTATATTATATAAAATCAAGTATATTATACATGGCTCTAATACAGTTATAGAGCGTGTTATGATCCATGGCTCCAGTACAACTGCTGAGCATGTTATTCAGCTTTAGAGAGTGCTTTGGTGGCTCATTACTTGTGTATGAATCCTCCCTTACGAGTCACGTATCAAAAGTACTATGTATGCAATGCACACACCAGCTTCAGAGACCTAGGCATACCATCATTTATCTTTGACATCAATGCATATTAATTGTGTTGTGCTTTTAGGATTGTGCATTATATATTATAACTGCATATTGTTATAAGAATGCAATGCATATTGCTATATGCTTTCACATATACCATAAGATAAACGTGGCATTGTTTTCGTATATTGCATCAAATCTAGTCTTAGCTTTTTTGGGGCAATCTATGAGACTTAGTAGGTCGCAAGACTACCCCCTTATCTCTCTTTCTTTTTTTCGCCAATATACAGATTCAGTTCGCACCACTGAGCTGTGTGGCTAATCCGTTTGCTAGACGCCGAGACAGTGAGCCAACCACATATACCGTGGTGGCTAGTTATTTTACTTTTCGTTTCTATATTTTGCCAGGTCGCATTCCAATTCAATGTTCTTATGATACCCCATATGACTCTGTTGATGAGGTTAAATATAATATCTTGAAAATTTTTAATTCGTTTTGAATTTAATCGGCATGTTTTGGATACGGCTTGACGTTGGATTTTATCTAGTCGTACGCTTATATTATGACTAGTAAAATTGTACGCGCGTCACGCGGTTGTGTAAGATATCAGAGATTGTTTTTCTTTTTTTAATGTATACAAATTTTAATTTTTATATGTTGGTGAAATCAACCACATAAATAGTTTTTAATAAAAAATGTAGAGCTTAGATGAGCTTCGTTTAAATAGTTAGATTATCTTTAAGAAAGGAAATGTGAATTCTTACTTATGAATTAACTACATAGATAGATTCAAATAAAACTTTTTTTTTTCTAATGAAATCTTCTATTTGAAGAAAAGAAAAAACATGGTAAAAATAAAAATAAATAAGTGGACTGCATTTTATTTTCAACATAAGCTTCATCTCCTATTGTTTTCCTTTATTAATTTTTTTTCTTTCGCTGTTCTTTTTCTTTATAATTCTATCGTCGATCTTCCTCTATGTATTGGGTCGGGTATAATCGAGCGCACAAGGAAGGTCGGGCTCATGCTCGATGCAAGACCGAACTACTTCAAAACCGGGACCAGCGTTTCAGAAAAGAACGCCCGAAGTCGGGCACTACTGGGTTCGGAACTGAGGCGACCGAGATAAGGCAATCGACGCCGGTCAAGGAAGGTGCATCTCATAACAAAAGGATCAGTTCCATATAATGGAAAAACCGGATATCTCGTGGGTTCCTGATATCTCGGCGGGAGTCACGGCCTCAACCGTCATAAACGTTAGGCCATTATTTTAGGGATATTTCATCCCATAATTAGAGAGATTTTTATCTTGTAATCAGGCTTTTACCATACTTAGGACTCTTCCCTTACCTATAAGAGGGGCATTTTATCTTCATTGTAAGACACAACATATACGATTGAAATATTGATTACTATTCCTATCTCTTGTCAAAATTATTTACTTCTTATTGTGTTTCATCTCGTTACCGGCAATCTATCCAACTCCAACGGTTTGATCATTTTTTATTTATTTAAATCAGTCATTTGCCATTGTATTTTTCATTGCATTAAATTGTTTCACGTATCCTTAACGCCGCGAATAAATTCTATTTTTGCTCGAATTTTAGAGCAAACACTCTAAATTATCCATCCCCTAAATAAGCTCTATTTGAGAAAAATCTCTACTTGTCCTCGATCCTCTAATTTAGAATAATTTTTTTCTTATTCTAATATGTTTATCTTTTCTTCTTTGTTTCTTTTTCTCCCTGTTTTATGTGGTTGGTCCGAGAAAACCAGAAGCTTTGGCCTCATAACTCCTTCATGCCCTACAAATCTATATTTTCTTCTCCTAATTATGAAGAACTCAAAAAAAATTGCTTCTTCTACTTCAAGCTTTTTTTCCTTTCCCATATTAATATGAAATAAAAAATATCTAAGCGAAAACTTCGGGACACGAAAAAATTCGTCTAAGACAATCACTTAGGGATCGTTTGGTACGCGAACTAAATTATCCCAGAATTATAATCCTGTGATTATAACTCCAGCACTAATTTTATCCTACATCTTGCGATGTTAAAAAAAATCTCAATCTCAATCATTTTATCCAACATCTTAATGTGACAATCTCAATCATTTTGCGCAGTTATAGAAAAGTAAATAGAAACAAATGAAGTGGAGGATGGACATTGTCGGTCCCCTCCCTCGAGCACCAGGTAAAGCTCAATTTATTCTTCTTATGACTGACTATTTTTCTAAGTGGGTGGAAGCACAGGCTTACGAGAAGATCAGGGAAAAAAAGGCGATTGACTTCATATGGGACAATATCATTTGCCGGTTCGGGATGCCCTCAGAAATCGTGTGCGATAATGGCAAACAGTTCATCGGCAGTAAAATAACCAAGTTCTTCGAAGATAATAAGATCAAGAGAATATTGTCGACTCCATATCAGCCCAGTGGCAACGGTCAAGCAGAGTCGACCAACAAAACTATAATCCAAAACTTGAAGAAAAGGCTAGTCGATGCTAAAGGAAAATGGAGGGAAATGCTGCCCGAAGTCTTATGGGCGTACCGAACGATCGAGAAAACTGGTACCGGGGCCACCCCGTTTTCCTTAGTATATGGCACCGAAGCATTGATACCGGTCGAGGTGGGCGAACCAAGCATTAGGTTTCGACACGCAACCGAAGAGTCCAACCGAGAGGCTATGAATATTAGTCTGGAACTCTTAGATGAAAAAAGGGAAGCCACTCTAGTCCGATTGGCAGCTCAAAAATAAAAAATTGAGAGGTACTACAATCGGAGAACTCGTCTCCGATACTTTAGCGCTGGGGACTTGGTACTTAGAAGAGTCACGCCCAATGCCCGAGACCCCAACGAAGGAAAATTGGGACCGAACTGGGAAGGTCCCTATACTGTATTAAAGGTCACCAGAAAAGGATCTTACAAGCTCGGGACTACGGATGGCAAGCAGCTGCCAAATAATTGGAATGTGAGCCACTTGAAGCGGTACTATTGTTAAGATAATTTACTTCGTCTTTTTTCTTTTCATTTCGTTATTGGTACTAACGCATGCAGGATGGATCGATATCAAACGAGTAAGCACAAGGCATTAGGACCGAAAGCGCGCGTTGCACTCTTTTTCCCTTCGACCGGTTTTGTCCCAAATTGGGTTTTACGGCAAGGTTTTTAATGAGGCAACTATATGTCATGCTAACATAGATCAGTCATTCATCGGAGTTCACTAATTTGGTGCTCAACCTTAAAGATGTTTTCATTTGCTTGCCTCGATTCCAAGGGGACTATATGAAGATCGCTAGGAACCAATGTAAGGGTCAAACGATCAGTGGAACCGTGCCCAAATAGATCGATCNCCCCCTGTCAAGCAAAGATGTACAAGCATATTAATATTAACAAAGTTTTTTGACACCAACATTGTGTTTCTAAGCCTAAGGGCTTCTTCAGTTATCTTCGCATTATCAATAATTGACGTCGTCGAAATATGCATATCAGATTCGAAGGGGAATAAGACCTAAGAAGGCAAACCCCGAAATCAATTAAATAGGCCAAGGCCATGCTGAGCTAATAAAACTTAAAAGAGAAGTGAGACCGATTCAGGCAACCCCAATTTATGAAAGGCTAAGGCCAAATTAAACTAAGATTCAGAGAAGATCGAAGTCTGCCAAAGCGAGACCTCAATTCTCCTAATTAAGGCCAAGGCCGAATTAAATTGAAAGGGATCCAAATTTTACTAAGGTATGGTCCCGATTCATTCATGGACCAAAAAGCATAGCTTAATGGTCGAGGGGGAGTGGGCAAAGCTCATTTAACCCGTTCCGAATTTGCGATAGGGCTAGGCCGAATGAATGTTAATCAATTAAGTTTAACGACTGGTCGAGGTTATCTCAAAGAACGGATTCTAGTCAATCGATCCTAGCTAAGCTGGAAATGATGAAACATGGAAAACGCGGGACAAAGCCAAGATAAAATAAAAGGTGTTTATATATATATGATGATGGAATTCTTATACATATTCGGGCTACAAAATATCAAAACGACATCAAAACGGCATCAAAATAACATCAGTCCGAGCCATCTTTATCCTCTTTAGGGAAAGCTTGCTTCCTCATTTCGGCTTCGATCCTTGTTGCTTCAGCAATTTCGGAGGATAGATCGAAACCCCGGGCTTGGTCTCAAAAACGGAGAGGCGAGTCTGGCATTTAGTATATTCGACCAGCATCTTCGATTTCTCCTGGGCGACCTCGGCATCAGCTCTATATTGAGCTATCAAGTCTTCAGCATGGGCCTTGGTAGTAGCAATCTCCGACTTCGCTTCTTGCAGCTGGTTGACCAAAACCACCCGATCCTGGGTAAGCGACTCAACTTGGTGCTACTGAGATTCGTTGTTTTTGACCAAAACTCTAATCCTCTCCCGCACCTCCGAGGCCTGTTCTTCTAAGAGAGTTTGGAGAGCCTCTTTCTCCGAAGTCAGAGTCTCGACCGTGGCTTTCCACCTGCTTGCTTCAGCCTTAGCTTCAAGCAGTTCAAATCGGAGCCGGTCTAACCGATTGATCATTTGCCCCAGCTGGTCGGCCTCTTTGCTGTGCTCCCTCCTTAAGAAATCTAGCTCAGCTCGGCGGCTCGACATCTCGCTTTCGAGCCGCTGACGTTGAGCCCTTTCTTGTGCATTCCTTCTTTGATTCGAAGGAACGCTTCATGGTGAAGCACTGAAGACTGTAAGGTATGCAAGTTAAAACAGTCAGTGCAAACTTAGAGTTAAGATATTGAGCATTAAAAAAAAAAACAAAAAGGAAGCATACCCTGTTCGATGCCTGCTGAGCTTCATTGAACAAGCATGCCCAGTCCACTGCATTCATCGCGGCCTGGTCCTCATCGGTCACCAAGCAGTGGAGATAACTTGCCACGCCTACCGGCACACCCAATACTCGGGCATCCTCGGGGACGATGAATGTTATCACTCTCTTCCGATCGGGGTTCGAGCTCGGAGCAGGAAATTTGTCGGTCAATTTGGTGCCGACAGGCACCCCGCTCGTCTCGGCCGGGGGATTCCTTCTGGGCACTTCGAGCCCGAAGGTATCAGCCGACGGCACCCCATCGAAGAATTCATCAAAGGCCCCAACTGCAACCGGCCCTTTATTTGGTGTGCGCATTCCTGCAGCTTGGGCGTCATTCAGAGTTGCCTCTGAAAAAGAAGGCGAATGCACCATCTCCGGGATATCCGAGACCCCTTGTGTTGTTGGTCCTGTGTCGGCCCGACTCCCGGTCCTCGCTTCCGATTCGGGATCCTCTTCTCGGGGAATGCAAGCCTC
>MCJB01005835.1:0-10000 GCA_002018475.1 Nicotiana obtusifolia
ATATATATATATATATATCAACAAATCCGCCCATCGGGCAATATCACAAAACCGTACCAGCCCCTCGGGCTCAAATTTCATAACAATATCGGCCCCTCGGGCTATCACACAATACAATATCAGCCCCTCGGGCTATATTTCACATCACAATGGGTACCCGCGCTCATTGGGGGTGTACAGACTCCGGGAGGGGCCCCTTACGGCCCAAGCGCAATATCAAGCCACCTCGTGGCACATATCTAGGCCCTCGACCTCATATCAATCAAGCCACCTCGTGGCGTATATACAGTGTCTCAGGCCCTCGGCCTCATATCAGTCACAAGCCACCTCGTGGCGCATAAAGCATCTCAGGCCCTCGGCCTCATGTCACTCAGTAAAAACTCACATCTGGCCCTCGGCTGCACTCAGTTAGAAAAATCATCACAAGCTCCTCGGGCATAGCAAAACAGTAGTCCTCAGCCCAGAACATCATTTAATATATTATTTAAGTCTCAAAACTTAGTTAAAGTGGCTGAGTTGTAAAACAATGTAAACAGGATGACTGAGTTCAAGTAATAGATCAAAATAGTGAGGAAACAGTGATAAAATCCCCGAAGGGTTCAAATAATTGGCACGAAGCCCAAATATGTCAGTCAGCCCAATCATAATGATAACAAATAAGTTTCAGTCAAATACGCAGTAAAATCATCAATCGGGATGGACCCAGTCTCAATCCCTAGTAGTAAAAGACCCCACGCTCATCATCGAGCGCGTGCCTCACCTCAATATAGCACTACGATGTACAATCCGAGGTTTCAAACCCTCAGAACATCATTTACAATCACTACTCACCTCGAACCGGCTAAATCCCTAGCCCGCGACGCCTTTGCCCCTCGAATTGGCCTCCACGCGCGTCGAGTCTACCCAAAATCAGAACGAATACGTCACAATATGCTGAGGGGACAAAGCCCAAGCAAAAACAATCGATAAGTACCAAGAAATTCCGAAATTAGCAAAACCCGAGCCCCGGCCTACTTCTCGAAGCTCAGAAATTTTTACATCAACGCGTCCCTTACCTCCTAACGAGTTTAACCATACAAAAATTATCAAATTTCGACATCGGTTCGACCTCCAAATCTTAAATCTAGACTTAAGGATTTTCCACAATTTCTCCAACTTAAATCACCAATTAAACACTAAATATAGCCCTATACTGGGGTAATTTGACCAAATTTGAGTTAAGAACACTTACCCCGATGTTTCCCTTGGAAGTCTCCCAAAAATCGCCTCAAAATTAGCTGCAATCCGAGCTTTATAGCTCCAATTATGTTTAAGATGGCCGAAATCCCCTCTTTTAAGAATTTGTCCAAGAAAGTCCCCTTTGGATATATTTTTGAGGCTAATTTTGCTATGATTTAGGGTATTTTGGAGATGTTTCTCTTAGATGGTAACGACAGTGGGTTTTGCATGGCCGGTGGGTACTGGTTTCTATTTATAAAGGGTCAAAAATCGGGACAAAACGCCTTTGTTGGATTTAAAATGCAACCGCATATCCAACATGCGGTCCGCATCTTTGCTATGGCCATCGCAGATTGTAACCCTAGCCTTCACCGCAGTTCAGTCTGAGGTATGGTTTGCGGTCCGCATGTCAAATATGCGACCGCATTTTTTACCGTATTTTTTACGTTGATTTTCGCCCAGAAATCTGTCTCGGTCTGCGATTTCAGTGTGGTGGATATGCGGGCCGCATTGTGGAAATGCGATCGCATTTCTAACCGTATTCTTGGTGCCAATCTTTGCCCAGAAAACTGTTTGGGTCTGCGATAGCATAGTCCGCTTTGCGATGCCTCTTTGTTCTTTTACAAAATTACAAACTTTTCTGGTTTTTCTGCAACTTTCCCAAGGGCGAAATAATACGTTTAACCACCCTAAACTCACCCGAGGATACTGGGACCTCAACTAATTATGCCAACATATCCCATACCATTATTTAAACTCGTTTCAACCTTCGGAACGCTCAAAACAACCTCTCAACACCAAATTCGCGTCGTATTCAAGCTTAAGAATTTCGGAGTCTTCTAAATTACTAATTTGATCAAAACTCAATCAAACCATATCCGAATGACATGAAATTTTGCACACACATCCCAAACGACATAACGAAGCATAACAAGGCAGAAATGGGGAGAACGGAGCGGTAGCTTATGAGACGACTGGCCGGGTCGTCACAACTAAACAACGCCGGAACCCTTCAGGAAATAAAGTTCTACGTGATTAAAGGAGATATGAGATACAATGCTCTATTCGGGAGGGCATGGATTCACAACATGGAAGTACCCTCAACGCTACATCAGGCGGTGAAATTCCCCACATCGGGAGGAATCAAAACAGTTTACGGGGAGCAACCGGTCTCAAAAGAAATGTTTGCGGTCGATGAGGTGATCCCGATTTCCACACACTCGACATCAAAGAACCCGAGTTTTGTCACCAAGGAAGAAACCAAATAGTAATCACCGACACCAACCCCGACCGAGCCAAAAAAGTTGGAGACATGCGAGGACGACGATTACGGAGTCCCTAGGTATTTCATAGCCGCTGACAATTCCGATGCCACCAAGTTTGGTCAAGGAGCTGGAGCAAGTTAGATTTATCAAGCACCTACCCGATCGGAAGGTATACCTGGGCACGGGGTTAACTCCCGAGCTTAGAAAAAACTCATTCAATTCCTTACAGCTAACAGAGATTGTTTTGCTTGGTCCCATCTTGACATGACAAGGATCTCGTCGGAAATAACTGCCCACAAGCTGAGAATTAGATCCAAAGTTTCACCCAAGTAAACAGAAGAGGAGGCCTTAGTCCGAAGTCAAGCATGCATTCATCAAACACGAGGTATCCAAACTCCTTATAAATAGGTTCCATTCGGGAAGTTAAGTACTTGGTTTGGTTAGCAAACGTAGTGGTAGTGCCTAAAAAGGGAAATAAATAAAGAATGTGTGTAGACTACAAAGACTTGAACAAGGCATGCTCAAAGGACTCTTTTCCTTTGCCTAACATCGATCGCATGATCGATATGACAACCAGCCACGAGATACTCAGCTTTCTCGACGCCTATTCCGGGTACAACCAGATCCGAATGGACCCGGGCGACTAAGAAAAGACTTCCTTCATCACTAAAGACAGCACCTATTGTTATAACGTAATGCCATTCAGACTAAAAACACTGGTGCAACTTACCAACGCCTAGTAAATTGGATGTTCGAAGAGCAAATAGGAAAATCAATGGAGGTTTACATTGACGACATGTTAGTTAAGTCCCTGCGAGCAGAGAACCATTTGGAACATTTGTAGGAACCTTCAACATACTGAAGAAGTACAATATGATGCTGAACCCGAAGAAATGCACATTCGGAGTCGGGTTTGAGAAATTCCTTTGATTCATGGTGTCCAACCGGGGGATTAAGATCAATCCCGACAAGATCAAGGCCACAGAAGACATCACTGTGGTGGACAATGTCAAGGCCTTCCAAAACCTAACCGGGCGCATAGCTGTCATAGGTTGGTTTATTTCAAGGTCCTCCGATAAAAGTCATCGGTTCTTCTAGTTATTGAAGAAGAAGAATAACTTCTCGTGGACGCCCGAGTGCCATCAAGATTTGGAATAACTCAAACGGTACCTTTCGAGTCCACGTTCGTTTCATACTCCGAAGGCTAATGAGTAGTTAGACCTGTACTTAGCAGTATCTGAGATAGCAGTAAGTGGAGTCTTAGTCCGGGAAGAAGAAGGTACACAATTTACTATATATTATGTTAGTAGGACTCTAGGCGAGGCCGAAATGAGGTATCCTCACCCAGAGAAAATGGCGCTCGCTTTGCTAAGCGCCTCCAGGAAGTTAAGGCCCTATTTTCAATGACATCCCATATGTGTCATGACTACTTACCCACTGAGGAACATAATGCACAAATCCGACCTCTCGGAATAATTGGCCAAATGGGCCGTGGAAATTTGCGGGTACGATATTGAATATCGAACCCGAACTACCATCAAATCTTAACCTTTGGCAAACTTCGTGGTCGATTTCATGCCGGCCTTAATACCTGAAGTCAAAAAGAAATTGTTGTTAACCTCAGGGACCTCCTCGGGGATTTGGACCCTCTTTACGGATGGTCCCTTGAACGCAAAGCGGTTCGAACTCGGCATCATGTTGAAGCCGCCCACGGGTAACGTAGTTAGGCAATCTATTAGAACTGTGAAATTGATTAACAATGAGGCCGAGTATGAGGCCATGATTGCAGGTCTCGAATTGGCTAAGAGCTTGGGGCCCGAAGTGATCGAAGCTAAATGCGATTCCTTCCTTGTGGTAAATCAAGTCAGTGCGACATTCGAAGTGAAAGAGGAACGAATGCGAAGATACGTGGATAAACTACAGGTAACGCTATATCGATTAAACGAATGGACCTACAACATGTGTCCCAGGATCAAAATAGCGAAGCCGATGCTCTGGCTAACTTGAGATCGTCAGTTGATGATGATTTATTCAGCTCGGGAACGGTCGTACAACTCATAAAATCGGTAGTGGAAGAAGGCCACATCGAGATAAAATTGACAAGATTAACCTGGGACTGGAGAAACAAGTATAGAGATTACCTGAAGACCGGGAAGCTGCCTTCGGATCCCAAAGAATCGAGAGCTTTGTGCACAAGGGCGGCCAAGTTCAGCTTGTCCGTAGATAACACCCTGTTCAAAAGAACATTCGATGGTCCACTCGCCACATGTCTGGGACCGGGAGACACCGAATATGTTTTGAGGGAAGTTCACAAAGGTACCTGTGGGCCGAATCGTTAGTTCGTAAGATGGAGTTCGTGCGAAAATGCGACGACTGTCAAAGGCACACACCAATGATCCATCAGCTCGGGGAGCTACTTCATTTGATCTTGTCATCTTGGCCATTCATGAAATGAGGAATGGACATTGTCGGTCCCCTGCCATGGGCACCAGGTAAGGCTTAGTTTATATTATTTATGACTGACTATTTTTCTAAATGGGTTGAACCCAAGCATTTGAGAAAGTCAAGAAAAAAGAAGTTGATTTTATTTGGGACCACATAATATGTCGGTTCGGGATGCCGACCGAGATCATATGTGACAACGGGAAGAAGTTCACCGACAACAAGGTAAGCAACTTTTTTTAGGACCATAAGATCAAAAGGGTCTTGTCAACACCCTATCACCCTAGTGGGAAGGGGCAAACGGAGTCTACAAACAAGACCATACTACAAAACCTTAAGAAAAGGTTGACCGATGCCAAAGGAAAATGGAAGAAAATTTTGTCCGAAGTCCTATGGGCATACCGTACGACCTCAAAGTCTAGTATGGGGGCCACCCCATTTTTGTTGGTCTACGGTGCCGAAGTACTAATATCTGTCGAGGTAGGAGAATCGAGTTTCAGGTTCCGATATGCGACCGAAGGGTCGAATGGTGAGGCCATGAGCACGGGCCTGGAACTATTGGATAAGAAGCACGAGGCCGCCCTCGTCTGGTTGGCTGCCCAGAAATAGCGGATCGAAAGGTATTACAACCGGAGAGCCAACCTCCGACACTTCAATATTGAGGACTTGGTGTTAAGAAAGGTGACACCGAACACCCGGAAACCGAACGAAGGGAAGCTGGGACCTAATTGGGAAGGTTCATATCAAATTATCGAGATTATCGGTAAAGGTTCGTACAAACTCGAAGCAGGGAACGGTAAGCAGCTACCGAACAACTGGAACATGGCCCACTTAAAATGATACTACTGCTAAGGTACGACCTCATTCATTCTTTTTTCTTTTATATATATATNATATATATATATATATATATATATATTGCGAATTGGACTAACACTTGCAGGCAACAGCCGAAGGATGATGTAGTTGTTAGGCCCGAAAGCACGCGTTATACTCTTTTTCCCTTGAACCAATTTTGTCCCAAATGGATTTTCCGGTAAGGTTTTTAACGAGGCAACAGCGGATTGTGCTAAATTAGAATTGAAGACAGGTTATGAATCAGAGTCTATGGTCACTTCAATAGTATCTGAGCCCTCTCGACAATCGACCTCGAATACTGGAGGCCATCACCCTTGGGTCATGATTTTTATCAAGGAAGGAAACTCTGTGCTCGATCAGTCTAGGCTCGGTAGTTAGGATTCATTGTAAGGGCCAAACGATCAAATGAATTATGCCTGCACAGGCCATACCGACCGCAATACGAGCTTTTATACAATCTTGTACATTACCCATAGAAACAAAGGAAAGTTTCTACCTTGCTAACTAACATTTTTTTGCTTCTTAAAAGTATCGAGCCTAAGGGTTACTACTGCTCAAGAATTATCGAGCCCAAGGGCCAACCGTATCCGAGCCTAAAGGGCTATCTCCATTCGGGGACTGCCGTCCTTGATAAGTTCAAACGGCTCGAGTTATCGAAACCTGGAGGCACAAGACCTATTAGGCAGTGCCCAAACCTAAAAGGCTATGGCCACCCTAAAAAAGTGGCTCGGAGACGTCCGAAGCCCATAATTAAAACATAAGGCCTTAAAAATTTCAAACCGGTTCAAGGGTTACCCTCGGTAAAATTATAGTCTAAAAACATTTAAACAAGCATTTTGGGGAAAGATTCCGGTCATGCTGAGCCCCCCCAAGTTTCAAACAAAACTTGCATCGAGAACATGTCATGTTCTGACCTCCAAAAAATAACTTATTACTACGTTTTATTTCGTGCTAAGGCATTTGAAATCTTTGCAATTGTAAAAAGGATGCTAAAGGTAATAGACTTGAAAATTGCCAAAAGGGAAAAAACTTTATATACACATTCCAGAATGTCCTTACAAAGGCCAATGAAAACGGCCTCAACAAAATAAATGTACAAGGTGCAAAAACAAAGACAATAATTCCTAAGGCACCTATGCCCGATCTTCACCAGAACCTGCATCATTACTAGAGTCGTCGGGGCCTTCTTCAATTTCGGGTTCGTCGGAGCCCTTAGAGCCTTCTTCATCCTCGGGATCAGCTAGCTTCTTGGCCTCGACCTCGAGCCTTTTCGCCTCTTCGATCTCAGCAGATAGGTCGAAACCTCAGGCATGGATCTCGTCGAGGGTCTCCCTTCGAGACAACCGCTTCATGTACTCAACAGTGGTTTTCAAACGGGCCTCGGATGCCTCGAGATCGGCCCAATACTGGACCATCATCTCTTCAGCATCGGCGGAGGTTGTGCGCATCTGAGCGTTTATAGCTTCACATTCACTGCCGAGAGCATCTCGCTCTGCCAGGGCTAAGTTCAGTTGAGCTCGGAGTTCCTCGTTCAACTGGGCTCACTTATCAGCCTTCTCTTTGGTCACTTGGAGTTGAACTTCTACCGATGCCAGCTGTGCCTGGGCGGTCTCCTTCTCCGAAGCCAGCCGGTCCATTGCGCTTCCAAACATCGGCCATGGCTTGGACCTCGTTCATTTCAGCTCGGAGTTGGTCGATCCGTTCAATCTTCTGCTGAACCTACAAGGTTTGGTCATTAGTCTCCATGGCTAAGTCCTCACTGCTAACTTCGAAAACCTTTACCTTTTCGAACAAGTCGGCGTGCTCTTTCTGAGCCGCATCCAGCTTGTCCTGGAGATTCTTGACGACCGCTTCGTGTTACTCGCTAAGAAGCTTATAAGTGTCTCTTTTCTCTGCAAGCTCCTTGATCTTGGCCTCGAGCTGGTTAACCTCGGTCCGGTACCGAAGAAAGCTTTCATGATGGAGCACCGAGGCCTGCGAAAGGGTAAAAGAAAGAAGACACGAGAAATATCAAGGATTAAGTCAAAGGTCAAAAGATAGTGTAATGATACCTTACCTAATTCAGTGCCTGTTGTGCTTCGTTGATCAGGCACATACGTCCACCTCGTACATTTTTGCCTGGACTTCTTCGGTTACTAGGCATCGAAGGTGGCTCGCTACTCTGACGGGAGCGGAAGAACCCCGACATCCTCCAAGATAGTGATGACTCTTGACCTCTTTCAGCCGGGATCTACGTTCTAGGCAGGGAATTGGTTGACTAACTTCAGGCTCGAATTCAGCCCGTCGACTTCTGAAGACCACCCCTTTCTCGGCACCTCCCGCTCGCCAAGCCCAGAAAAATCCTCCAAAACGGACGAGTCCTCACCATAAAAAAAGGAACGAAAGGGATCATCCGCGCCATGAGTCCCTTCATTAGACCTCTCCTTTCTCGCTCGGGTCTCCTCGAGCATGGACTCGGTATAGGAAGGCGACCCTGAAATCTCTATTTCGGGGCGTGCCCAGCATCCCGGGAAATCTTAGCCTCGGTCTCCTCATTGACCCCTGGGCCTGAGGGGGATCTCCTCTTCAACGGTTGCTCGCTCCTCAAGGGATGTCGTCCCGTGGGCCACGAAAAAATCATCTTCTTCGAGCTCATCCCTGGGCCGATAAAGCGAATCCGATTGGGCGCTCGAGAGCTAGAACTTTCCTTTGTCTTACGGGCCAACCTTTGCTTTGGCTTCTTCTTCTTTGAGCTCAGGGAGCCCGGAGCCTTCCTTTTCTTCTTTTCTCCTGCTGCAGCCCCGAGTTGCCCCAAAGCAGAGGGGTCAATGGACGGATCCTCGTCCCCTACGAAAGGCCTAAGCTCAACGGTCTTAGGCAAACCTGCAAAAGGAAAAGTGAAGAAAATAGGGTAAGTATGATGTGAATGAGAGAACCAGATGTTACCTATTTGAGGAAGGGTTTTACCGAGAAAACGGGCCTCCCAACGGCCCCTCGAGAGTTTGCTCCATGAGCACTCAGAATAAGCATCTGTGAACGAATGCCCTCGATCCACTTCTTGAGCCGAGGGGTCGCGTTTGGGACTCGAGCGACAGCTGCACCACCACAAATATCATTAAGAAAAGAGGAGATGAAGGTAAAATGGCATTCAAGGGGAAACTATACTTACGAGATGCGTTCCACTTCTCGAGGAATGGCATGAGTTTGAAGGGAACCAAGTCTTCGATCTTCACCCGAATGAAACGTCCCTGCCAGCCCCAGTCCTGATCCTCATCGATGCTCGAGAATGGGGCTTTGCGGACATGTGAGCTTCAGTAGTCCCCCTCGGAAGATTCGGGGACTATATAAGCGGAGAAGGTGATCAATGGTGAACCGACGAGACTCGATCTTGTTCACAAAATAACAAAGGAGGATTACGTTCCTCCACAGTGACGGGTGGATTTGACTGAGGCATACTTCATACCTCTTGCAGAAATCCATGATAACCGGGTTCACGGGGCCCAACAAGAAGGGATAAGTGTAAACACTTAGATAACTCTTCACGTGGGTAGTGATGGCATCCGCAGGCTCGGGGACTACTACGTCCTTACCCGCCTAATTGTAGTCCTTTCGGACCGTGGGGAGGACGTCTTCGGTAATGGAGCATATATATCTTGATACTCCCTCACACAGGCCCAGCACCGACGAGGGCTTCTCAACCTTAAAGTCATCGCCAACCTAACAACCGTCAGGAATGAACATTTTCAAGGGAGACTCGGCGTTCGGTTCATCGGTAGCCGCATCAGGAGCGAACCTCTCGAGGACAACCATATCGGGAATAGTCTCATCGACTTCAGCAGTTGTTTGTGAAGAAGAAGAAGAAGACACGACTTTTTGGGGAACAGATTTAGAAGTTTTAGCCATTGTTATCTGGAAAAAGCTTGAAAAATATAAAAAGAGGATGAAAGATGAAAGGTCAAGTGCGCTGATTTGAGTAGAAAGTAAGTAAGGATTTGCAACTTACTGAGAAGTTTTGAAGAACGGAGGTAAAAATATTAGAGTGTGAAGAAGGGTAGTGATATCCTGAAAACTCGATGGTAGAAGCTTGATCAAAAGGTAAAAGATGAATGAAGGAGGAAAGTATTTATAGAGGTTTCGCGCCGTTTCGCATTCAGAGATGACTTGCCGATGGTGACGCGTGTTTGAAGTCATAATGACATGATTGACGGGACATTTCGGATTCTTTATCGTTTCTGTCA
>MCJB01005836.1:0-23405 GCA_002018475.1 Nicotiana obtusifolia
CCCATTTTTTATAGACACAAGACTCGTTTTCACATTGATCAAAACCGAAAGTCTTAATCGATTTGTCAAAACAAGTGTTCCATGCCCTAGATGTCTGCTTCAATCCATAAATCGATTTGTTAAACTTACACAGCATGTGTTCATTACCGCTTTTCTTGAAACCGTCTGGTTGTGCCATATAAATGCACTCATCAAAACTTCCATTAAGGAAAGCCGTCTTGACATCCATTTGCCAGATCTCATAATCATAATGAGCAGCAATAGATAAGAGGATTCTAATTGATTTAAGCATGGCTACCGGCGAAAAAGTTTCCTCATAATCGATCCCTTCTTCTTGAGTAAACCCTTTCGCAACAAGCCTTGCTTTAAAAGTTTGCACTTTTCCATCGACTCCTCTCTTTTTCTTATACATCCATCTGCAGCTAATAGGTTTGACTCCCGCAGGTGGTTCCACAAGATCCCAGACTTTATTGGTGTACATAGACTCCATTTCAGATTTCATAGCAGTAATCCATTTTTTAGCATCTATATCCTGTAGTGCTTCGTCGTAATTTAGAGGTTCGGTAATAGTCTCTTCAGGGATGCTATAGTAAGATTCTCCCAAGAGTACATACCGAGAAGGTTTTCTAATAATTCTCCCACTACGACGAGACACTACAGTTGCATTTTCGTCCACGACATTATCTTGAAGAACTAGTTGCTCAACGTTAGTCTCCTCACCTTGTGGTGCCAGGATTTCATGAGCTTGTTCTTCAATTTCAGGTTGCACAATTGTAGGTTGCTCAATATTACTCCCACTGCTTTGGGGCAGCGAGATGTTGGGCAATGCCTCTTATGCATCCTCTTGCCTATTGACATTCCTCCCACTACGAGAACGCAGTGGTATATCAATACTGGCTGTCGGGATGTGTCTTGGAGATGGATCATTTGTTATTTCTGTGCACAATTCCTGCAAAACTAGTTTGCTTCTAGGAACATGGTTTATTAAATAATCCTCTTCCAGAAACTTGGCATTTGTCGTAACAATTACCTTCTTTTCTTTTGGACAATAAAATAAACCTCCCTTTGTTCCTTTTGGATATCCAATAATAACGCACACCTCTGTCCTCGATTCCAATTTATCTGTTTTCCCTTTCAACACATGTGCTGGACAACCCCAAACTCAAATATGCCGCAGACTGGGTTTGCGCCCAGTTCACAATTCTGTTGGAGTCAAAGGTACAGACTTGGAAGGAACCAAATTCAAAATGTAATTAGCTGTTTCTAAAGCATATCCCCAAAAGGATGAGGGCAAATCGGAATAACTCAACATTGATCTGACCATTTCCATAAGGGTTCTATTTCTTCTTTCTGCTACACCATTTTGTTGTGGTGTTCCTGAAGCAGATAATTGAGACGTTATTCCACAATCTGATAAGTATCTAATGAATTCTGCATAAAGGTATTCACCACCGCGATCAGATCGCAGTGATTTGATATGTTTATCATGTCGTTTCTCCGTTTCTGTCTTAAATTCTTTGAATTTTTTAAAGCACTCAGACTTACGACGCAACAAATAAATATATCCATATTTAGAGTAGTCATCTGTGAAAGTCACAAAATACTCAAAACCACCTCTTGCTTGTATATTCATAGGTCCACACAAATCGAAATGGATTAATTCTAACTTATCACTGGCTCTATTTCCTTTTGAAGGGAAGGGTCTCTTGGTCATTTTTCCTTCTAAACACGATTCACATGTTGGTATTGCCTCCACTTTCAATGAACTCAGGAGTCCATCAGAAATCAACCTTGAGATCCTATTTAGATTTATATGACCTAGACATAAATGCCATAAATAAGTTTGACTCAATTCAGAATTACGCTTTCTTTTATGTGACAGGTCAACGTTATATAGCTCTTTTGGTTGTATGATTTCAGGAGGAATATTAAGTATAAACAAATCATTTACTCTAGCAGCAATGTAAATAAAAAGTTTATTATACTTAATAATGGCAGAGTTATTAATAAAAAAGACATTATAACCAGCATCCATTAATCTAGAAACTGAAAGCAAATTCCTTCTAATGGAAGGTAAAATATAAAACATCTTTTAAATTCAAAACTCTATCACTACTAAACTCAACTCTAATATATCCAAGTTTTATTTCCAGTCAACATAATTCGGACCCTCTAACTTGTTTTGGTTCAGAATAACGGTTAGTGGGTTGAAGGAAGACATGATTAATCTGGGAGATATAAACATCAAATACATCATTAGATATGTTGAACAAATAATTAAATTCAAACCACATCACACATAAAACCATGCTTACCGAATAGTTAGATTCGATAGGGAAACTTAACTATTCATGCAAAATATATGAGTCATGTCAGATATATTACCCCGTAAAAAATCAGAACCAACTCAGATGGAGAGTAAATTGATAATTTATATTAGGTAGATATCACATTAAATTATCCCTAGTTCTATTGAACCAACGTGTAACTCAGATGGAGAGTCAAAACAAGTTATCAATTAATTAGGGATTACAGCACAGTAATTAACCACAATAAATCTATCTGATGGGGAGGAAGACCTATGTCAACACATAGATTTATTATATTACTGTTATTTATAATGGAGACCATAGAGAATGAACCCTAACACCATTATTTGTTAAAATAAAAAATTTCGGTTAATAAATTTTTTTCTAAAAATAGAAAAACGCCCAAAAACCCATCTAAACGATCCCGAATGGCCAAAAAACGTCTTTGATCACTGCGAAGCAGATAGTATTGATCATTGGGCCATTTCCGATGAACCTACCAAATTTCAGGTCAATTGAAGTTTATCAAAAAACAAATTCAGAACTCCAAAACTATGACCCTTCGGTAAAATCGATTTTTTCGTTTTTATACTTTTGAATAAAATCAGATACAATCATATTATTTATACGATTCAAATAATATCCTGATTCATGAATTCATCAATTCAGACAAACTGTCACCCAGAAACAACACCAAAACAATGATTTCTGTTTCATAAAGTAACACGTTGTTTCTGATTTTAACATAGTCCTGATTCCAGAATTCATAAACAACACAATCAATCTCGTTTTTCATAAAACATCATAGTTTTTAACATGACAAACATGTATTCAAAAAACAATACTAATTTAAGTATTTTTGTTTTATGACGTATTATATTATCTAGTTAGATGTAAGACGGCTCTTGATGCCAATTGATAGAAAATAGGCATATACGCAACGGAAGCAATCACCCAAGACCAAATAATCTTACATGTAAACTAGATAAATATAATCACTAACGAGATAGAAACACTAACCTCTTGAAATTACTGCACAACTCTTCAATGATATTCACGCTATCCACGTCTATGATCTTCTACTGTGTATCCTGAATTTCTACCGAACATGATACTTGAGTGGCAAGTATATTTGTTCAAGAAAAATAGTACCTTTTGTGAGTTTATCCGGCCAAAAACAGAAGCTTTGCTTCTGCTTTTCTTCTTTTCCGTTTTGTTAGCTTTTGAAAACCAAAAAAACGAAAACTGTTTTTCTTTTGCAAAACCAAAAGCTTTTATTTTTTCTCTTACGTTTTTTTTTTTTTTTTTTTTTTTTTTNGGGGGGGGGGGGGGGGGGCGCACTTGTGTAAAAATGATGTAATTTAAATGTATTCTATTTCGACATTCTGCCTGTTGAAATTCTTTAGCATCCCATGTTTTCCTTTTTTTGATGTTATTTCTTAATATGTTCCGAACTTGTCTTATATCTACTTCCTTCATATTACAAGAGTATGCCATTTATTAGAAGTTAAAAATCATTTTGGAAATATCTGCATGTCGACGGGAAGCAAATGTTTTTCCCTGGATGGCAATTTGGCTGAACTGTTTAAAGAAAATGTACGCGGGTGGCTGAGGAGAATTAATTAGCTAGGGGAAAAGGGAAGCTAAAGAATTAATTAGCTAGGGGAAAAGGGAAGCTAAGTGTGTTTGTTTGGAGGTTTATAGCTAGCTTCCACTGATAGAAAATAGGCATATACGCAACGGAAGCAATCACCCAAGACCAGATAATCTTACATGTAAACTAGATAAATATAATCACTAACGAGATAGAAACACTAACCTCTTGAAATTACTGCACAACTCTTCAATGATATTCACGCTATCCACGTCTACGATCTTCTACTGTGTATCCTGAATTTCTACCGAACGTGATAATTGAGTGGTAAATATATTTGTTCAAGAAAAATAGTACCTTTTGTGAGTTTATCCGGCCAAAAACAGAAGCTTTGCTTCTGCTTTTCTTCTTTTCCGTTTTGTTAGCTTTTGAAAACCAAAAAAACAAAAACTGTTTTTCTTTTGCAAAACCAGAAGCTTTTTTTTTTCTCTTACGTTTTTTTTTTTTTTTTGAGAAAACTTCTTTTTCACTTACTTTTTGGTTTCATAAGACCAAAACCTATTTGAAGTCTTAGTAGCCAAAACACGTAAGAGTCTACTACGTACCAAAAATGTGTAGCAGTTTCCTAACCCACCAAGGATACTATTTTCTTATTTAATTTCCTCGTTCTAGAATATTCAGGCACAGTAGGGACCACAGATTTAATAGCGAGGCTTCCTATTGTGGTATTAATTCGGAATATGAATGAATTAATCCTACCACAATAAATTACAATTTATTCCACTAGAAAATTATAATTGAATTCCTCAGTTTAATTTCGAAATCATTCATTAAAACTTATTTAACTCCCCGTGTTAAGATTACAAATACCAATCAGATAAATTAAATTACTGACAATTTAATTCATCGACTAATTTAATCCTTTATACTTCCGCTTAATTTATTTCATGTGACGGATACAAAATCCACCTGTAGGGTTTTCACATGAAAACTTTCAAGCATCCATAAAGGGGTATCATCAATCTCAATGGTCAAGACACGGATTCTATCAACTAATTATTATTTCACAAATGCACTTTGTCATTATTTAATTTACCAGGAATACATTAACTCGCAGTTGAGTCGTACCTTTTAATAAATCATAAATAATGAGCGAAGCACATTGATCATAATAATTATATCAAGATTAAGAGTATAAGAACATTCAATGAGCTAGAGATGTAGTTTTATATATTCAGTACAAAAACACTTATCTCTACTTGGTCCGTTCAATACACAAAAATGTACTAGCATAAGAAGTCGGAACTAAACCATTCCCATAATCAAGATAGATTATAATTTAATCTTATGCTACAATCATCAAGATGATTTGCGCAGTTTCATCTTTGATTGTGAATATTAACTTTATAACTTATAAGAACCGACAATTTAATCTTCCGCGCATGAGCTAAAGCTCCATACACTAAATTGTCTACTATATAAGTAAAGGGCACACATATGAACAAATGATCTATTTGAATTTAGATTTTATTGAATTGAATAAATAAATAAACAATTGTTCCAATAAATAAAATATAATACTATAATCAAACCACATGGTTAATAGTATATCCTAACACCCACAACCAATATTTTGAGCTTATATCAGTTAATCTTTACTATTCTGAAAATCTATGAAGTTCTCGATTAGCTGAACTATTTAAAGAAAATGTACACGGGTAGCCGAGGAGAATTAATTAGCTTGGGGAAAAGGGAAGCTAAGTGTGTTTGTTTGGAGGTTTATAGCCAGCTCCCACAATCAATATTTTGAGCTTATATCAGTTAATCTTTACTATAAGTGTCTGAAAATCTATGAAATTTTTGATTAGCTGAACTATTTAAAGAAAATATACGCGTGTGGCTGAGGAGAATTAATTAGCTTGGGGAAAAGAGAAGCTAAGTGTGTTTGTTTGGAGGTTTATAGCCAGCTCCCACAACCAATATTTTGAGCTTATATCAGTTAATCTTTACTATAAGTGTCTGAAAATCTATGAAGTTTTTGATTAGCTGAACTATTTAAAGAAAATATACGCGTGTGGCTGAGGAGAATTAATTAGTTTGGGGAAAAGGGAAGCTAAGTGTGTTTGTTTGGAGGTTTATAGCGAGCTCCCACAACCAATATTTTGAGCTTATATCAGTTAATCTTTACTATAAGTGTCTGAAAAACTATGAAGTTTTTGATTAGCTGAACTATTTAAAGAAAATATACGCGTGTGGCTGAGGAGAATTAATTAGCTTGGGAAAAGGGAAGCTAAGTGTGTTTGTTTGGAGGTTTATAGCGAGTTCCCACAACCAATCTTTTGAGCTTATATCAGTTAATCTTTACTATAAGTGTCTGCTTCTAGGTTCTAGTGGTTTTTGGTATAAGCCTATCTGTTGCTTCGTGTTCTGGTGGTTCTGGTTTAAGACTGTCTGTTGCTTCACTTTCGTACTCAGTAGTTGAATTCATTGCTATTGCAAGGTGGTCTTGCCCCAAAATCTATGAAGTTCTTGATTAGCAGATTATTGTTTTTAGTCTTCACTGACATTTTTGACAATGTCATCTTTACATCCTTTAAAACCAGACCTTAATTTATAGAAAGGACTACTCGAGGTGGAGTATATACCTTTTGCAGTTTATGGCTTCTCATTGATGGGCTCCTTTGAATTGAGTCGCATCATGCTATCAGGCTCTTGTAGTCTGTATTTACCTCTCGAAAATCATTGTGAATAATATTAGCTTTTCTATACCAGGTTGCAGACTCACTTGAGAAAGGCACCGAACAAGAAGATGAATATATGATTAGCGAGAAGGAGCTCCTTGTCAATAGGTAATATTTACTAAGTCCTTCTGAATGCTTGTTATCATCTACTTGCAGGTCTATCTTAAATTTGATTTGCAGCTAATTTGCACTTTGCATTCTAGATTTATTTCTATTCCAAAAGATATGGATGCTTTCAATTGTGGAGCTTTCCTTGCTGGAATTGTAAGGGTAAGAAAATCATCTGACTTTGCTTTAACAACAATGCACTAGAGCTGTTTTTTTACAAGTAGGCAAAATAATTTATTGATTGAAGAACCAGTACAATTTGATACCCACATCCGATCTAAGTTGCATTTTAGTGCTCCCCTAACATAAAGGAGAGCTTTTTCTACATTGCTTAGGACCTACAGGTCACGCGACAGGTGCACGATCTACTTTGCACGTTCCATCCTTCAGCCCTTCTTCGCAGGCAAGCTACCTTGATCCCTCTTCGGCTTCGATTCGTTACGCTCAGAAGCTCCAACAAGCCATAAAGTCTCTTGCCGCCTAAAACTCTGCTAAGAGAGCGCTGCTTTACGTTTGATCTATGTAGACATGCTGGGAAGGTACAAAAGATGCAGCAGCGTCAGCCCTCATCTATTCCTTTAGTGAAGATGTCTTAGAGCTATTATTTATCTTCTTTCTTTTTCCTTTGAAGGGTGTGCTGGAACATGCAGGTTTCCAAGCTATGGTGACAGCACTTTTTTTTCCTGTGGAGGGGCAGCAGCAACCACGGACAACCATATTGATAAAGTTTGCTGAAGAGGTAGTCACTTTGTATATGCGTATTTTTGCCCATTATTAATAATATTTTCTTACTTGATTAAAAAAAAAAGATCTTTTAGTTTAAATACAGTTGTTTGGAGCTGTTCTGAGTTTGTAGTTCTATGGATGCAGTTACCTAGTTTGCTAGTTTTCACTATTATGTTTTTCACACAAAGCCAAGGCTGGCTATTTAAAGAATAATGCTCAACCATGATAACTTAAGTAGGAAGCCATTGAAATCTCACCATGTACATCGTAAACTTAATTTCTATATTTTCTTACTATTTTTTTTTTTGGACAAATTATAAGTTTTTATTCAAAATAAAAGCAAACCACAAAGGAAAAGTACAAGTAAGGGGGATAAAATCTCGAATAGTGTCACCTATATACAAGCAAACACATACCGAGCTAAACCTTACCTTACAAATCTTACTATTTACAAAATAAGATTTACTGGAAGTTCTGTCGTTGAAAATCTTACGAGGAATTCTGGTGCTATGTTCGCTTGTGCAGGTACTAAGGAGGGAAGCAGGCTAGGTTAATGTTTATTTGGAAGTCATCATAATTGGTCCAAAATTTTTAACCACCTAACGATGAGATGACAAGAGGATGATCGCCGTACTCATAATTTTCATTTGAATCCTAAGATCTAATTGCCTCTTGTGGTAATTTTACCCATCTGATCCTTAAGGCTCCGCTACTGTATCATACGGGAAGAAGTACACTTCATTTTGGTGTGAAATATTGTTAGTTTGAGACTGTTTTGAATCCATGTAGTTGATGAGCTGTTTGTGATGACTCGCCATGTCATCATGCCATATAGGTGTCATTTGGCATATATTAAAGCCATGTGGAAGCTTACATAGGAGGAAGGCTAGCATGTGTGAGGAGATTCTAGAAAAGTATGGATATTTCCTTTGGAAGACCCTAGATCCCTATGGATTTGCTAGGAAAGTCCTTGGAATCTTCTAAGCTTGAACAAAATTCTAGAGAAAACTCTTATCTTGTAAATATTAAGGACTTGTGTAACAATTAATATTTAAACTCTAGCCCCTAGGAGGCTAGTATATAAAGGGGGCTATCCATTTGTAATTCACCAAGCAAACAATTTAAGTTCTTTCTAATACAAAACTTCCTTTAATAATTATCTTGTGTTCTTTCTCCCATTCTCTTAGTGATCTTGAGTGTAGTAAGGCTGACTTGACTTGGCATAGCAAGATCGTGAGCAAGTTGTGCAAGATCGTGAGAACGTTGTCAAGTGCCGCACGTGTACTTAGTTAACGACTAAGGACGTGACATGTTGCTGCAAATTACCAAATGCAAGTTTGAGAGATCGGGATTGTTTGATCCGTCCTTATTACCCTTCTTCTTACTTCTTTGCTGCTGACTTGTATAGAAGCTCCCAAGCATCCCTCCTTGTTCTTCTTTATTCAGTAACATGTAGGCGTACTTAGAATATATGCACTTAAAATAGAAATGGATGCTATCAACTGTTACTGCTGTGGCGGAATGTATATGAAAAATAGTTCCAACATGAGTTGGTTATGTACCTGGGGTCTTCAGATTGTCTAGTAATAAAGACAATGTCACATCAGAATTTCGAGTGCTGCACCTATTGCGACATTTTAATGCTACAACCATCTTGTGGTAAAGGTCTTTCTATATATGCATACTAAACATAACATCAAGCTAAGTCAAGAATGTACATTTCAGATCTTTTTCTTTTTTACAAGCTATAGTTTGGAACTGAACCATAAAGGCTAAATTTTAATGGGATGATAGGCCAAACAAAGTAGGACAATGGCCTTGCTCCAATTTGAAGTAAATGCCCTTGTTCTGGGTGTAGCATCATACAAGCGATAATTTGAGCTATTGCACATGCTTTTGGTGGATCCAATGTGAGGTCTTGGTATGTGGCTACGTAGTGACAAGATTCTTTTGCTGTTTGAAAGATGTTTAGGTGTCGTGTTACTATTGGAGCAAGGAAGAATATATGTGACCAGCGAGGTATATTTTTACTGATTTATTTTATTCCAATCGATTTTGTTTCAGATATTCTTTTTTCTGAATTCACTCTTTCCTGTTCTTGGTCTGAAAATAAAGAAAGGTCTTTCAAATTTAAACTCGATTTTGGTTCGTTACCAAATTCATTGATTAAAGTTAAGAACTCGTCAATTTCTGTTGATAATGATTTTTTATCAACCATATCCACTTTTTGTTCAAATTCTTGGTAATCAGTATTCGGAAGAAAGATAGTATGAATTCGATTTATTCCAACTTTCTCTTTCAAATTTTCTAGCGAAGTATTGTTTATTAACCAAGGGTCCAAGGCAGATGGCACTAGGAGGAGAAATTAGGCTTTTAACATGTACAAAGTTCAGAGGAGATATCCATGTGTAACATGTATTAAGATGCTTTACGAACTTGCCAGCTCCTCATCATATATACAGATTTCAACTTTATGGAAGAGGGCTCCAGCTTTTGGACAAGGTGTTCGAAGAGCTTAGGACGGTGACCTTTCAAATGGCATGCAAAGCAACTCATCCAAGTTGCCAAAAATTATCTTAGTGTATATATCAAGCATCAATCATCTTTACTTGCTAATTTAATACGGTTTTTGGTTTGGCCGGCAGACGTATTTGAGAGGAGATATTCATGAAATACAGAGATCATAGAACAGAAATGAAATCGCATGATTACACAGTTTTAAGCATTCAAAGGTACTAATAGAAAGGTCCAAGCAGCAGAAACAGGTTAAAATTTCACCTACGAGTTTCTTTCTGCTCAAGGTTCTGAAGATATTAAGTACATGGACCTTCAATCTACAGCTAATTATACAGACACCCTGACATAAGGTTATAGGTACGCTGTAATGGATGCAAAACACCCAATACTTCAACACAAAGGGCACCTTGGTTAAGCAACAGAGGTGGAGGTTCGAAGGAGGGCTTGGGGATTGCAGAGGATGTCGGGTGCACAAAAGTATGAAGGAGAAGGGAAACAGTAGCTAGACCTAGTCTACTTTTACTATTAATGTACAATGTAACATGTGCTCCCTATTCCAAAGGGATTTACTGCCTGGGTGCTGCTGGTGTTGTCTGCTGATGGGTCTGTCCATAGAATCCAATACCAGGAGGACGATAAAATCCACCATTGGCAGGCTGCTGTTGAGTTTGTGGCTGCTGAGTCTGCAGTTGCTGCTGTTGTGCTTGCTGGGGTAGGGGTGGAGGTGGCCTCAGTCCCATTGCAATTTGAGGTGGCTGAAGGCTGCCGGCACTATATCCATAGGGCATCATCCCCATCATCATAGCTGCAGACTGACCTAACTGACTTCCAGGGGAATTTACTGGAGGTAAAGGCGGTGGTGGAGGTGGTGGTGGTGGAAACGGAGCTTGTATCTGGTTTGACGAGTGTAAGCCTGAGGAAGGAGCAAGAGGAATGCTAGTAATTGGTTGCTGTGATGAAGTGAAGTAAGTGGAATTACCCCCTTCGGAACTGTTCATATCAGAAAAAGTCATTGGCTTGTCTAACTTGAGCCGTTTCTCTGGAGATGCAAAAGGTAAGCTAGAAGAGAAACCAGTTGATTTCAATCCACTGCTCAGTGACGCAGCTTCTTCAGCAACAAGAGACGAAAGAACAGAGGTCAACATTTGAGCAGAAGATGTTGAAGCAGTAAGTTTTGCAGCAAGAGCTGCTGCCGCCCTTTTGCTTTCCTCTTCATTAGTTTTGGAATTTGCAAAAGAAGTCAAAGGATTGGGAGGTGGAGGCAAAGGAGGCATGTTGGGTAATTGCAGTGAAGGCGGGGTTGGTTCAGTTGCTCTTGTGCCATCAACTGGAAGGATACCAGTACTCAATGGTGGAGCAGCAACATTGGGAGATGTCAGCCTCTGTCTTACATTTTTTGCTAGTTCGATCTGACCACGTGCAACCTGCAAGTCAACCAGCTGTGTCAATCCCAATCCCATCAAGGAACTAACATTAGTTTGCCTGTTCTGTAAGGAAACCGAAATACCATAGGAAGAGACTTTTACAGAATCCAGGAACACGTTAACACATATTTTCACCTTTCAGAATAGGATTGCAGCAAACAAATATTCCAGAGAAAATAAAGATGGAATCATAACAAAAGTTCTCATATTATGTACGCTATCCAATGATTACATCTTTGCAGATGATTAAAATTCAGGGTCAAAAGATGGAGATATGGTAGTTTTAAGGCTACTTTGAATCAAACTAGTTGAACGACAATGCTCAAAGGACTTGAGAAACCCAAAGATTTCAAACTATAATAACTCTTTTCTTTTGTGTATATATTTGGAATTGCACTAGTACATGAACCAAAACCAACCAGTGCAGAAGAATACAATCAATAGAAAAACACAATCATACTGTGGTTTATTGGAATCCCACCAATGATTGAGGGTGCAAGCACACCAATGCCAAGCATTCAAACATGTCATTAGCAGGAACAAGCTTACTTTTTTTTGGACAACCGTGGTGTCCAGACCAGCTTGCGCGCACCTCGACTAATTCTAGGGGATACCTGCCACCTCCTACCAGTAACAGGTACCAGGTAACTCTATCCACCAAGGCTTAGATGGAAAGAAATCACCTAGTGCTTTTTGCCTCCACTGGGATTTGAACCTGAGACCTCATGGTTCGCACCCACTTCATTAACCACTAGGTCACACCCTTAGGTGCAGGAACAAGCTTACATTCAATGATAATAGGTAGAATCAACCTTGTCTGCTATGGCAGTGCTAGCAATCTGAATAAATGCTACTGCTGACGCGTCCAACATTCAATGATAATAGGTCGAGAGAATCAACCTAGCGTGCCATTGAAGAAATGAAACTAGTCATGAGTCAGGACAGACATCACAACCACTACTTTAACCCTATTTGAAACGAATAGGACATTGCTTTTGATCCCTCTCAAGTCACTCTTCTGAGGGACACAAACCAAATATTTTCAAGGGCCCATTTGATTGGGTGTACAAGGAGAATTAATCTCAGCATACAATTCAACATAAATAGTTCGAGTCATCGACTTTAATCTCCACATACAATTCAGCATTGCTAATACTTAGTTTGGTCAACAATTTACTGTTCCTCTTTAGTAATACTAGCGTAAGTTATACAAGAATCTATGTATTATATCATCCAGGAAACAATGTAGAATAAGAATAGATGTATGAGCAATGATCAAAATAACTAAAATGACAAAAATGCCCTTATATCATTTGTTAAACAACCCTAAAAAAATATGCCACTATACTTTGTGTAGTTTGTCTGGATTTCTTCAATAACTCCAGGAGGAAATTTCTTAATTGTTTCTATTTTTCTTTTAAATGTTACACGTCTAAGACTACTTTGGTTTTCTTTTATTTCAGGTTACTCTAAAACCAGAGTACAGCAAAAGATTTACTCAACTAAAAAAATTCCTTTTAGTAATTAGTAGAACATGGTTTTATGATATTATGCCTCCTTTAGATAGCTGTCATTGACTTCCACATTGCATGATATAAAATATTATATCCAATATGATATTAAAATGTTAAATTCCATAAATATAGTTTCAGTGAGTAGACAGAGATTTTTAAACTAAAATCTCCAAAGATAAAGAAGTTCAAGGCTATAATAGCAAACACACTTAAAATTTTATTGTAAAAATTAAAGCAATATATTAAATTATATTTCGTATACTAGTAAGTTTTAATATAACAAACCAAACATCATGCGGAATAACCAATCCATTACAATTCCTACATTTCTACTCCTTACATTATTATAATCCATGTATTACAACTTCTTTGTTACTTTTTTTATTTTGTTGTTGAGTAAGACAATTTCTGCAAAACTATTTCCTGCTTTATATTATCTTTGCATTACAATCCCTGCATACTTTGATTTTAAACCAAACGATCCAACAACAACTACTACGCTTCAATCCCCAAAAAAAATTAGGGTCGATGATATAAATCCTCACTTCTTTAAGCTCAACTCATATCATCATCATGACAAATAAAATAATAGTAGTACAAATAAGTTTTATATATATATATAATAAATAGTAATAACAATAAAAGTTTTTTAACAAATTTAAAGCCTATTCCTAACTAGTAAGTATCACCTTTATGGATCTTTTCCTTCCATTGTACCCTATCTTTAGCTCTTTTAAGGAGATTCATAGATTCGTATAGGGATAGGAAAAGAGACTTGCATATGGTGTTCATTGGCTTAGAAAAGGCATACGACAAAGTGCCAGGAGGTTTTATGGAGATGCTTGGAGTCAAGAGATGAACCTGTCGCATACAATAGAGCGATTAAGGACAAGTATGATGGCGCCAAGAGCGGAGTCAGAACTCCGAACAATAGGAAGAGACTCGGAACACTTCCTTGTTGAACTGAGATTGCACCAGGGATCAACTCTTAGCCCGTTTTTATTTGCCTTGGCGATGATCAATTGACACAACATATCCAAGGGGAGGTAACATGGTATGTGTTATTTGCATATTACATAGTATTGATTAATGAGACATGCTGCGGAACTAACGATAGACGGGAGGTTTGGAGATACACCCTAGAGTCTAAAGGTTAGGTTGAGCAGGACTAAAATAGAGTACATGGAGTGTAAGTTCAATGACACATCACATGAGGCGGATGTGGAAATGAGGATTGGCACACAAGTCATCCCAAGGACATGAAGCTTCAAGTATCTTGGATCAATAATCCAAGGGAGTAGGAAAATCGACGATGATGTCACACATCATATTGGAGCGGGGTGAATGAAATAGAGGCTCGCATCCGGTGTTCTATGTGATGAGAATGTGTCACTAGGACTTAAAGATAAGTTATATGGAGTGATTGTTAGACCAACTATGTTATATGGGACAGAGTGTTGGCCGGTCAAAAACTTAAACATTCAGAAGATGAAAATAGCATAAATGAGGATGCTTAGATGGATATGTGGCCATACCAAGAGAGATAAGATTATGAATGAAGATATACGGGACAAGGTGGGAGTGGACTCCGTGGTGGCCAAAATGAGGGAAGTGACGCTAAGATAATGTGGGCATGTGAAGAGGAAGAGCACATATGGCCAATGAGGAGATGGAAGAGGTTGGCAGTGTTAGGTTTACAGAGAGGTAGGTGTTAGTTTTGTAGTTAAATAGTTACATCTAAATAACCCTAATCTCATATGTAGCAGGAGTAGAACATGTATTATATATAGGACTCATTGTATCATTGTCAATACATGTGAATAGTATATTATCCTGTGCATTCTCACATGGTATCAGAGCCGTGGTGGCGAGACACATCCGGGAACTAGAAACAGAGCTAGCAGTCACTTACCGTGCCTCAATTTTCCGACGACTTTTCAAGGTTGTTTGCGTCATATCTCGTCAGTGCTGTGGAAAATTCAACACTATCACAAGATCCGTCATCCTCCGGCGACCAAACCCCAGAGATATAGCACACACCTCCTTACTCGCCCTCACGCGCCGTCAGAAGCTAGGGTTCCTGTGAGAGCGTAAGCTCAATCGCCGGTGAGTAATACTACTTTCGGTCATTTTTTGAAAAAGTGTTTTCATAACAATTAGGTCGTCTACTAAATCCAACCCCACCCGTACTGTTTTCGTTTGATTCTGACCACTTTGAGTTTTTCCGGCAACTACACTGATTTTTCCAGCCCGCCCAGCAAAAAAGTGTCTCCTTTGTCTGTTTCGGCGAGTTTTCAATTGATTCTTTCTGTTATCTGGTGATAATTTTATAAACCTCTCTTCAATCCAACGATGTCTTTGGAAGTTAATGCTTTCGGGTCTAAAAATCCGGGCTCTAACAATTTCGGTGTTATGATTACCTCGGAACCTTTAATGGGAAGTTCAAACTACTTAGCTTGGGCTTCGTCTGTCGATTTATGGTGTAAAGGTCAGGTGTTCAAAATCATTTAATCGAGAAGTCTAGCTAAGAAGATAAAAAGGCCAACGCACTTTGGGAGAAGATCGATGCTCAATTATGCATTATTTTGTGGTGATCTATTGATTCCATGTTGATGCCCTTGTTTAGTCCATTCCAGGCATGTCATTTGGTTTGGTAAATGGCTGGCACTTTATACACTAATGACATATCTCATTTCTACGATGTGAAAGAGCAGCGACAGAAGATGTTTCTAGTTCTTTCTCTCGCTGGACTTCCTATGATCAGATTTTGGCTAGTCTGACTGTCCCCACAGTTGATGATTTATTCTCTTGATTACTTCGCCTTGCTGCAGTACCAAGTCACCCAGTGATCTCATCACAGACACTTGACTCATTTGTTCTTGCATCCCAGACAATGGATAATCGGGCATCCCAAACTATGGAGAACATATGAGGAGGAGGTCGTTTTGGAAGATCTAGACCCAAGTGCTCTTATTGTCATAAACTTGGACACACTCGTGACATGTGCTATTCCTTATATGGTCGTCCAGCCAAAAATGCTTATGTTGCTCATACCGAGAACACAGGTAACCGGAGATTTTCTTTATCTGACGGGAAATATAATGAGTTCCTTTAGTACCGAACAAGCAGCCACAAATAGCCTCTGTTGCTCAGACTGATACTTCTATTGCTGGTAATTCTTTTGCTTGGAGTCTAATACTCTTGGACCATAGGTCGTGAACTCAGGCGCCTCATCTCTGGTAATAAATTACTTTTGTCAAATATTGTGTATTCACATTCTCTTCCCAATGTTACTTTAGCTAATGGTTTTCAAACTAAAGCAAAAGGAGTTGGACAGGCTAATCCCCTACCCTCTGTCTGTCGCTATAGATTCCGTTCTTTATGTCCATGGCAGTCATTTTAGTCTTGCATCTGTTGGTCGTTTGACTCGTGCCCTCCATTGTAGTATATATTTTATTGATGATTCTTTTATTATGCAGGACCGGAGTACGAGACAGACGACCGGCACAGGACTTGAATCAGAAGGCCTTTACTACCTTAACTCACACAATCCCTCCAAGGCATGTCTAGTTACAGATCCTCCAGACCTAATTCACAAACGTTTAGGACATCCAAGTTTATCCAAGCTTCAAAAGATGGTGCCTAATTTGACTAGTTTATCTACATTAGATTGTGAGTCGTGTCAGCTCGGGAAACATACCTGAGCCTCCTTTCCTCTTAGTATTGAGTCATGCACAGTCTGCTCTTTCTTTAGTTCATTATGATATATGGGGTCCTAGTAGAGTTAGTTCAACCTTGGAATTTCGTTATTTTGTTAATTTCATGGATAATTATTCAAGATGTACTTGGCTTTTCTTAATGAACGTTAATTCTGAGTTGTTTTCTATATTCTAGAATTTTTGTGCTGAAATCAAAATCAATTTGGTGTTTCTATTCGCACTTTTCGCAGTGATAATGCCTTAGAATATTTATCCTCTCAATTTCAGCAATATATGACTTCTCAAGGAATTATTCATCAGACCTCTTGTCCTTATACCCCTAAGCAAATGGGGTTGTAGAGAGAAAGAATAGGCACCTTATTGAGACTGCTCGCACACTTCTCATTGAATCTCATTTTTCGTTACGTTTTTGGGCCGATGCAGTTCTCACAGCTTGTTATTTAGTTAATCGGATGCCTTCATCTCCCATCCAGAATCAGATTCCGTATTCAGTATTGTTTCCCCAGTCACCCTTATACTCTCTTCTCTCTCGTGTTTTTGGGAGCACTTGTTTCGTTCATTACTTAGCCCTTGGAAAAGATAAGTTAACTCCTTGTGCTCTCAAGTGTGCCTTCTTTGGTTATTCTCGTGTTCAGAAGGGATATCGTTGTTACTCACCTGATCTTCGTAGGTACCTTATGTCAGCTGACTCACATCTTTTGAGTCTAGAACCTTTCTTTACCTCCTCTGACCACCTTGATATATCTAAGGTCTTACCTATACCGACCTTTGAGGAGTTTACTGTCGCTGCTCCTTCACCTTCCGCCACAGAAGTCTTACCCATTCCAACCATTGAGGAGTCTAGTGTGGCTCCTCCTAGATCCCCCTCCACAGGAACACCACTCTTGACTTATCATCGTCGGCCGCACCCAGCATCAGGCCCAGCTGATTCACGTCCTACACCTGATCCTGCTCCTACTGCGAACTTGTCTCTTCCTAGTACATCGATTGCATTTCGGAAAGGTATACGGACCACACTTAATCCTAATCCCCATTATGTCGGTTTAATTTATCATCGTCTTTCATCACCCCATTATGCTTTTATATCTTCTTTGTCCTCTGTTTTCCATCCATTTCCCTAAGTTTACAGGTGAAGCATTGCCTAATCCAGGATGGCGACATGCTATGATTGACGAGATGTCTACTTTACATACGAGTGGTAATTAGGAGCTCGTTCCTCTTCCTTTAGATAAATCTATTGTTGGTTGTCGTTGGGTATATACAGTCAAGGTGTCCGGATTGCAAGGTTGATCGACTTAAGAAACGTCCTGTTCGCCACAGTGATACCTTCTCTCCCGTCTTTTTCTATCCATGGTTGTTTGCCACAGGCCTCTCTATCAGCTGGACATTAAGAATGCTTTATATACGGTGACCTTGAGGATGAAGTTTATATGGAGCAACCACCCGGTTTGTTGCTTAGGGGGAGTCTTGTGGCCTTGTATGTCGCTTGCGCCGGTCATTTTATGGTCTAAAGCAGTCTCCTCGAGCATGGTTTGGTAAGTCCAGCACAGTTATCCAGGAGTTTGGCATGACTCGTAGTGAAGCTGATCACTCTGCATTTTATCGGCATTCTGCTTTAAGTCTCTGTATTTATCTGGTGGTCTATGTTAACGATATTGTTATTACCAGCAATGATCTGAAATTCAGGATGGTATTACTAAATTGAAGCAACATCTCTTTCAACACTTTCAGACTAAGGATCTGGGCAGACTAAAGTACTTTCTAGGTATTGAGGTCGCTCAAGTCTAGCTCAAGTATTGTGGTATCACAGCGGTAGTATGCCTTAGACATTCTTGAGGAGACGGGAATGATAGATTGTAGACCGGTTGACACTCCAATGGATCCGAATTCTAAACTTCTGCCAGGAAAGCGGGAGCAACTTGGCGATCCTACAAGATATAGGTGGTTGGTAGGTAAATTAAATTATCTCACAGTGACTTTCCTTTCCTGTGAGCGTTGTAAGTCAGTTTATGAATTCTCCATGTGATAGTCATTAGGATGTGGTTGTCCGCATTCTTCGGTATATAAAATCGGCTCCAGGCAATGGGTTATTATTTGAGGATCCAGGCAATGGATACTCAAATGCTAATTAGGCAGAATCACCTTCTGATAGACGTTCTACGTCTAGATATTGTGTTTTAGTAGAAGGCAATTTGGTGTCTTGGAAGAGCAAGAAACAGAATGCAGTTGCTCGGTCTAGTGCATTCTCACAGTAGAGGTATATCGAGGAAGAATTGGGAAGAAGTGATTAAACAGGACATGGCAATCTTCAGCTCACTGAGGACATAACCCTAGATAGGAGAGCATAGAGGTTGAGGATTAGGGTAAAAGGTTAGTAAGTAGCAGAGTGATTTCTCTCCTAGTTTAGAGCACTTTATCTGTTCCTTCTTCTCCTTATTAGTAGCAATATTATTATTCCATTATTATCTTATTCTTCAATTTTATCACTATTGTTGTTTCTTTCACTTAAATTGTCTCTAATATTTTTGTTGTCAATACTTTTCTTTTCTTTGTACTTTCATCATAACTTTTTTTATTCATGCATTGTTTTTCAAACCTATTTCGAAAACATTTTTCTTGAGCCGAGGGTCTTATCAAAAACCTCTCTACCTGCCGTGTCTGTTGTTTTACCCTATCTTTAGTCAAGTCTGCATTGATTCCAAAGATTTGTAGGTCTCTCGAGACGACTTCCTCCCATTTGATTTTAATCTTATCTAATCTTGTACGAACACATATCCATCTTAGCATACTCATCTCTACAACACACATCTTGAATATGTCGGATTTTAGCATCCCTAACATTTACTACAATACAACATTGCGGTCTTATAGTTGTTCTATAGAACTTACCTATTACTTTTGTAGGCGTCCCTTTATCACATAACACCACAGTAGCACTTCTCCCCTTCAACCATCTATCATTCCATTATCTTGAAACGACGAACTTAAATATCTAAATTGTTTGCATTTTGGTACTGCAATCCTATCTACCTCAACTTCGTTCTTCTCATGTTGACTAAACTTAAAGTGCATGTATTCAATCTTACTTCTACTTATCCTAAAGCTCTTACTCTCCAAGGTGCTTCTCCATGTCTCAAGCTTTTATTTGACACCATCACTAGTTTCATCAATTAACACATTGTGAACCAAACGACCCCCAAAACATAAATGGTATCCTAATTTAAAGAAAAAAGAACTTGGGAAAGAACAAATTCTCCCACCTTTTTATTTGACCAACACCTATACTGGTGATGGCCGAGCACCTAAGACGAGATTTTGAGCAACATTAAAAACTACTGGAAAATGGTACAAAACAAGGTAGGAAGGATCTTAGTTATCTCATCAAGACATTTCGCAGATGAAATTCTTTATTTTATTTTTTTTGATAACTGAGGAAATCCCAAGGGCCAATGACGTAAGGTTCAAAACACGATAGATAATGAGCCTTGCCACTGTACCTTTCACCCCTTAAATACTAAGTTTTTGTCTACGGCAGTCGGCCAGGTTTGAAGTCTGTGACATGCACCTAAAACACGCATCACGTACTGCGCTGGGAAATATTCCCTGAAGAAGATAAGTCATCTTGCAAATTGATATCTACGTCTAGCCACTGAAAACGACAATGGTGACAAGCAAAAATAAAATAGCAAAAACAGAAGGGCTTTAAGCGAGAACTGAGAAGTGAAGCACATGTTTCCTCGAAATGAAGAGCATAGTTTAAAGATGATACAGAAGTTGCTTAATATATGTGAATTTAGTACTCATAACATCAAATGCAACTTAAGGTACAAATTTTAGCGTCTAAATGCCCTATAATAATCCAACACTCATGAAGAAACCAAAAATAAAATAGCAAAAACAAAAGATTTTTTAATATTTAGGTACTTCATGCAGCTCAGAAGATGAAGTCATGAGAATTGAGAATAGTTGGGGGAAAAACAGTGATCCAAGGGACATGGAAAACCTTAAGGTGCAAGAGAGGGAAATTGCAATCACAAACATGAGTTCTGAAAACAGAAATGTAATGTCATATATGATGGCAAAGGAAAACGTGACTGATCATGAAGCACAATTGAGATTAGTGAGGAATTAAACTTATTCTGTTTATTTTTTGGGTTTGTTTTGGAAAAACGAAGAATTTGATTAGAAATTGCACTCAGGAGGAGTGCAACTCATAGATAAGAGCTCAATACAGAAACAAAGAGAACCAAAAGATAGAAAATTTATCATAAATACGCTCATCTCACAATCTGGCACCAAAAGCACCACCCTAAATGGCCCCAGAATAAACCACCCTAAGTGACCCAAAAGCAAACAAAGACCTAACGAAATACTCAGCTCATTGATTTCTTTTTGGAAAACCCTCGTGTTGAGTAGTCTGGCCACCTCATTTAAAAGCTTAATTTGTTAGAGATAGCACACTTTTAGTAAACTAACTATGTCTAAGCTTATTCTGTTAGAAATAAAACACTTAAATTAATTAATTACGTCTTCTAGGGACCGGACTCATTTTCTTAGGGCCAAGCATGTGAAAATTCTTTTTCAATTAAACTCGAGATCTCTGGATGCTCTAATACCACAATGGATAGCGTGACCATCTAAAATAACAACTTAAACGGTTAGAGAAAGCACACTGTCAATTAATTAGTTATGGCTTCAACAGTCTCCTTGACCATTTTTCTTTTGGATCATCCAAATGGAAGCTGCACTTGTAAATGAATAGCTTCTGACATTAGCCAATTTAGCAGCCACTGTACATGGGGTAGATCTAACCAGCAAAATTTTGAAAATTTCCGTTCACAAGTCAAAGTTCTGTGACAAGTGACTCTAACTAGTCACCTCTCAATATGAGGAGCTCAGTTCTTCAACCTGCTTCCGATTAAAATTCAAAAATGGAAGAAGCTATCTCCTATACCTCTGGACAACTCAAAATAGAAAAGTTATCTTCTTTTTATTATAAGTAAAGAAATTTTTTATAAATGATAACTTGGCACTGAACTAGTTTAACAAGACATAGTTACAAATCGTGCAGATGCATTGCATGTACATCGTACACAAGTGTCAAGTTGCACCAAAAAGCAAGCAAAGAAATATAATTGTGTTTAAGGTTAAGACTTCATAAAAAAAAAAGTGCTTACGGCTAAGTATCTCCTACACCTCGAATAGCTCATTTACCCATCCTTTTCCAGTCCCAACTTCACCCCAACCCAGCAATATGAACCACCACTTTCAGTGTCAACCTGAAGCTTCAAGCCGTCCTGCCATGCTTTCCTTCTCTCAAATTATCGCCATGGCCATCCAACAACAACAATTAGGCCTTCATTCCCAACAAGTTGTGTTGGCTATATGAATCCTCGCTGACCATGTTATTCCATTTATGCCACGGCCACCCTAGGAAAATAAACCTCAACTGACAGCTTTATCCCATCCCCATCGGATTCCCACCCCCAAAAACCATAACTTTGCAAAATAAAGCTCTGGTGGATACTATTCCTCCCCTCACGTTCCCGTCAAAAGAGAGCTTTGGTGGCTTGCTTCAGGAACATCTCCCATGCCCATCACATGGTAACAAAAACCTCTCAAACTTCTTCCATCATTCCAGAACCTCTTAATAACTGAAGGCAACGACAGCCTATGTTTCTCTACTCCCACCCCATCACATTCAGTAAGTCGTCAAGGACAAACTAAACAAGACCAACTGTAACAATCTCCACACCCAAAATTACATAAAGAATGAAATAATGAAACAAAAGGTAAAGAGAAAAAGACTATTACTTATTCACAGCAGCTATAAATTACCAAAGTCCATATAGACTTCTAAAAGGTAAGCAGCTATAAATTACCAAAGTCCATATAGACTTCTAAAAGGTACAGAACTGCCTTATCTAGATTGTTCTGCAAACAGCAGCAATTTGATATGCAAGAATTGGCCCTACTACTGGAAATTGGAGAACATAAAATCTAAAAGAAAACCATGGACACTAAATAGGAACCTAAAAGGTATGACACCTCCAATAGGCTAGTATGCTTAATCTTTTCCTAATTTTCTGTTCCCCTTGTCATGTGAATGGATAAAATATAAAGAGATATGAGCAATAAAAGACTGGGATTGAGTCTACCTGCAGCCCACTGCGTAATAGCTCTAGCTTAGATTCCTGAAAATAGAAAAATCATTAGGCACTGAACTTGGTTAGCGACCAATAGGAGCATGGGAAACGCAGTCATGTAGCTTTTCGTGTAGTTTTTCTCTGCTATATACCCCTTATCAAATCTAAGGTAAACATAGAAGGTCTAGAGAGGATTATGAAAATCATAGTGATAGGTGTTACACAAGGGCTTAGATTATTTTTTTGCCATTTTTTCTTTCTTTTTTTTTTTTTTTTTTTTTTGGCTTTAGCTTACCGAGGACATGACCCTTGATAGGAGGGTGTGGAGGTCAAGGATTAGGTAGAAGGTTAGTAGGTAGTTGAGCATATTTCTTTCCAATTCTAGTAGTATTAGTATTATGCTTGTAATTCCCAATCTTGTTGTAGTTAATGCTTGCTGCAAATGCTTCTTCATCTCTTCTAGAGCCCAGGGTCCACCGAAAAGTGGACGTAACGGTAAGGTGTGCATACTCACTACCCTCCCCAAACTCCACCTATGGGATTACACTGGGGTGGTTGTTGTTGTTATTTTGTTGGGGTTTGTTGCGTGTGTGTGTGTGTATTTTTT
>MCJB01005836.1:23425-53134 GCA_002018475.1 Nicotiana obtusifolia
TTTTTTTTTTTTTGGGGGGGGGGGGGGAATGAGAGGGAAAAACTGTACTTGATCTTGAAGCGCATCTTTCAGCTGAGAAATCAAGGTAACTCTCAATGATTCAGCATTCTCAAGCTGGCTGACACATTGCTGAAGTATGTTTTCCTGCTCTTGCATCTTATCCATCAATTCAGAAGCCTGGAGATTTCCTGAGCAACAATCAAACACAATGTCAGAAGTTTTAAAAAGAGCAATTACTTTGTTCAAGAAAAACTTCTAGTTCAGAAACAACAAAGTGATAGCAAGAAAAATAAAATATGATGGACAGGGGCAGATGTATAGCCTAAATCATGGGGCACGTGAACCCATGGTCTTTCCGCCAAACTAGGTATTTTATGCACGCATTTTCTAAATTTACTAATATCACGTGTTGGCACCCATGTTCCAAACAGACTAAATGGTACACTTGATTGAATATTGGGTTATTCACCTAGAGTAACACAGATCGATTCCCACTTAATACTTTTTTTCCTATTTTTTTAGTGGTGCACCCATGTTCAAGCAATCCTAAATCTGCCTTTGATGATGGAGTTCATGATTATGCAATGCAAATATAAACAGAAATCAAGGACTAATCTTTCCTGTGACCCTGAACTCTAAGGGCTTCTCCGAGTTCATCCATAAACTCTACTGGGTGGTTCTTGTTGTACAGCTTTTCACGATAAAGCATAACAGGTATACAATAGGAGTATGGTCTACCGCTACCTTCTGGAGCTTGAGCTAGATTTTTGAACGTCACCCATCTGCCAAACACAAGGAACTGCCTCTCGAACTAGACCTTTGTTCCTTTGCCCTTGGCAGGTGAATGTGGCTCCTAACAGAGGAAATTGATCAGCAGCTTCCCGTAAGCGAAATCTCCGAATTCAACTATGCCTGGAATAATTGTGGCACCCAAATCTGTTATTATGCAGGAATCACCCTCTGCCACACATGAAACCTCCCAGTTTTCAGTAGTCTTCGTTACTAGCACTTAGCTCCTGCCCAAAAGAAAATCTTTCAAGAGTCCCCATAGCCTCATCACTCATGGAAAGGGCCAAATAAAACCACTAGCTAAGCACTTAGATACAAGCAAAAATGTGTGTACACCTATTATACTCCTGGACCACTACCCTCAAAAGGCTTCTATCTTCATTTGTTAAACTTTCCCATGTTAGTTTGTCTGCTTTCACATCTAAACCAAACTACACCTCTTTCATTAAGGTCACACAAAGCCCAAACATCCCATGATAGTATGTTTCAACTCATACCCAGTAAATCAAATCAGAACCCCCCCCCTCGGGTTCTTGTGCCCCATCTTCCTCACCTTTCATAGAACACCACAACACACATTTCATTTTTACTCCCTCCCTATTTTCATTTGCAACCCACTCTTATCTTTCTTCCCCTATTCCCCAGTGCTAACCTCACTCTGCCTCATCTTTACATCCCTAAGATAGAAATATCAATTCCTCAGAACTTTCAAATCACAACCCAAAAATCTTTTGATCCCAAGATTTTCTTGATTACCCAACTACTCAAGGTGACTCCACCGCCTATTTATTTTCCCCGTCTTTCCTCCAAAATATTCCTTCCCAGTCATCGTCAACCCCACTCTCATCCTCCCCGTAAAATTCTCCCTCCTCAGTACACATGCGAATGACGTGGAGATTTTGGTAATTTTTGGCAAGGTAATAGGTGCTTCCATCATCTTCATATAGTTCAATGCAAATAGCATCTCCATACTATAACTTCATGCGGTGTTTCCGGTTGTTGAAGAAATGCTTCTATATTTTTATCAGAGTAACAACTTCTTTATTTAAGAAATCACTTGTATAAAGGAGAAGTCTAGGTCTGTCTTAGAGTTCACCCAACCTAGTATACCTTCTAACAACATTGTCTTGGCCTCCATGTTCTCTCTACCCCAAAAAAAATTCTTACTAAATTGTGTCACCACGACATCTAAGAACTTAAGCGGTTAGAGAGAGAATAATTTTAATTACTGATTTTAGGGGTGCAATGACCCCTCACAACGGACTTGTAATTTTTCTTGCTCATAGAAGTTTTTAATTTATGGATGGAAGTGGAATCTACACACAAGACCTCTATTGTTTTGCTACCATGTTGAACTTTGCTATAATCTCATCTAAAAGCTTAAGCTACCAAGTTCATTGATTTATTTTATGTCAGTGACATTTTTGAAGCATGAAATTCTCTTGAAGCACAAATCTTCCTCAACTTTACATCTCAACTATTGTAACCTTTTAAGTGATCAAAGATGTCAATTGCCATTTCAAAATATACATAGTTGAGATCACGTTATGGACTTAGAGATCAAGTGAACGAGGAGGAAGAGGGTTGTGTCTAGTCTACCTAGAATCAGGTGGGGTGCATTGACTAAGGACAAAGTTCAGAAGTTGGGGGAGAAGTTGCTGGCTTTGGGTTCAGAAGTTGGGGGAGAAGTTGCTGGCTTTGGGGGCCTGGATGAGTAGTGGGGATGCGAGTTGTATGTGGACTATGACAGCAGATTGTATTAGAAATGCGGCGAGAGGTGTTAGGGGTATCGAAGGGTTTTTCTAGTAGCCACAAAGGGGACTACCGGTGGAAAGAAGAGGTTCAAGGGAAAGTGGAAGCTAGGAAAGCGGCGTATTTGAAGCTAGTAAAAGCATAGACGAGGTGGAGAAGAGGGCTGACAAGAATGGTACAAGAAGGCTAAAAAGGAGGTGAAGTTAGCTGTTACTGCGGCTAAGACCTCGGCATTTGGTCATTTATATAAAGAACTTGGCATAAAGGCAAGGACAAGAAGTTGTACAAGCTGGCCAAAGCGAGAGAAAGGAAGGCTCGCGATCTGGACCAAATGAGGTGCATAAAAGACGAGAAGGGTAGAGTTTGGTTAGAGGAGGCACAAATTAAACGAAGATGACAGTCATACTTCCATAAACCCTTAAATGAAGAGGGGATAAGAGCACTGGAGTACTCTAAGAGGCATCGAGAAGTTTGGAGGTTAAAGGAGTGCATGCAGCTTATATTAGAATGATCAAGGACAGGTATGATGGAGCTAAGACACGGTTAAGGATAACGGGAGGAGACTCAGAATACTTTCCGGTTATATTTTCTTTGGCAATGGACATATTGACGCAACACATTCAATAGGAGGTGCATTGTTGTATGTTATTTGCAGATAACACAGTTCTGATTAAGGAGATGCGAAGTGGTATTAACGAGAGGCTAGAGGTTTGGAGACATACCCTTGAGTCTAAAGGTTTCATATTGAGCAGGACCAAACCAGAATATGTAGAGTGCAAGTTAAGCGTCATTACCCAGGAAGCGGACATGGATTTGAGGCTTGATGCACAAGTCATTCCTAGGAAAAGGAGCTTCAAGTATCTTGGGTCTGTAATTTAGGGTAATGGGAGATTGACGAGGATGTACATATCGTATCAGAGCAGGGTAGATGAAGTGGAGGCTCGCTTCCTGTGTCTTGTGCGATAAGAATGTGCGATTGAAACTAAAAGGTAAGTTCTACAAAGTAATGGTTAGACCGACTATGTTGTATAGGGTAGAGTGTAGGCCAGTCAAGAACTCTCACATCCAGAAGATGAAAGTAGCTGAAATGAGGATGTTGAGATGATGTGTGGGCATACTAAGTAAGATAAGATTAGGAATGAAGTTATTCGGGACAAGGTGGGAGAGGCCCCCGTGGAAGATAACATGCGAGCGGCGAGGCTAAGATGGTTCGGACATGTTTAAAGGAGAAGCATAGATGCTCCAGTCTGGAGGTGTGAGAAGTTAATCTTAGTGGGTAAGAGGAAGGGTAGAGGTAGGCCAAAGAAGTGATCAAGTAGGACATGGCGCAACTTGAGCTAACCGAGGACATGACCCTTGATAGCAGTGTGTGGAGGTTAAGAATTAAGGTAGAAGGTTAGTAGGTAATCGAGCATTTCCCTTTGTCTTCCTTAGTTCAATAGTACTAGTGTTAGTATGATATCATTTTATCCTTAGATAGTTATTACTACATACAGCTCAATTTGCTATCTATTGTATTGTTATTACTTGTTATCGGTGCGTCTTTCATCTTTTCTTTAGTTGAGGGTCTATCGGAAATAACCTTCCTACCCGTCTAGGGTAGGGGTAAGGCTATGTACATCCTATCCTCCCTAGACCCTACTTGTGGGAAACCACTGGGTTGTTATTGTTGAGCATGTCATTAGTGACTTGAAACTATTTGGTCTTTACTTTGTGAGCAACCTCTAAAATTTTCAAGGATTTGATGTGTCAAAGTTCTTTAAATGTGATCCTTGGTTACTGGACAATCTTTTTGTAACAAAGAAACCCACAGCCGCCACTCGTGTGCATAGGATAAACGTCGTTCCTGTATAATAGCCTACAAACCACACAGAAAGGTAAACCGCACTAGGCAACCCCCGTACTACGGGCTCGAGCGAGGATGTATGCAAGTGGTTTCGAACCCTAGTCATATTTGGGAAGTCCCCTGCTCAACCAACTCGGCCACCCCGAAGGATTTGGTTACTGGACAATCTTATCCATGCCTTTTTGCTCAAAACATAATAGATGACATTCGAAAGGGTTAGGCAAACCCATTGAATAACATCTCTTTGAAAGTTAATGGTCTTTGGTACTTATGCGTATCTTTATCTTTTTATAACCGAGAAATCTGTTGTTTTTCAGTTTCAAAGCACAATGGATAATGAGCATGTTCTTCTAACCCTTCTCCAGTTACATACAAAATTTGGTTCCGCATCATGATTTTAACTTGTAGCATGTGCCTACCACACATGTCGCGCTATACTACCTTCATCATTGGACCAAAGCTCTGTGGCTTATGTCGTTGCTTTTCTTCATAGCCTCGAACCACGAGTTAATATGTTCTAGGAATATGTTAAAGTTAGTCATGCTAGTAAGAAAATTCTCCTCTTATATCACTTTACTACCCACAGGTTCCTTTTCATCGAAACAAATTCTACTTATCACGAAAGACAGAGAACAGTTCTCAGAAGTTTCAAGGTACTTATATATTAACAAACAAGAACAGTAACAACAAAAAACCCAGTATAGTCCCACAAGTGGGGTCTGGGGAAAGTAGCGTGTGCGCAGAACTTACGCCTACCTTGAAGGTTGAGAGGTTGTTTCCGAAAGACCCCCGGTTCATACTTATTGTTAGATAGTTATGTAAATAATATGAATTAGTTTTAGTCCCACATAGAATAGGAGTATGATATGTATTGTATAAATATGACTCATTGTATTATAATTAAACAAAATATCAATAATAAATTTTTCTTCTGTGCATTCTCACATGGTATCAGAGCAACCGTGAGAAATTTCGCTGTGCAAAAATTCCACCGACTCCGGAAAGAGAAATCAATCAACCAGAAGCCCTTTTTCTGGCAACAACAGGTATGTCCCCAAGAACAACAATATCCGTCAGTGTTCAGCAAAAACCAACACTACCACGAAGTAGATCAGAGTTTGGCGACCAACCCTTAAAAAAATCTCCGGTAGAAAAGGACTCACGAGTGGGTCGAACATTGTTTTCAGAAGGAACTTAAATGACTGGGAGTTGCAAAGTGTGGCAGATTTCTGGGAGACCTTAGAAGCCTTCCAAGGTCTCACAGAAGAGGAAGATGCCTTAATGTGGAAGGGTTACAAATTATTTTCAGGAAAATCTACTTATCATTTCATCAACAATACTACTAATCCTACTCAAGGATGGCCATGGAAACAAATTTGGAGGGTCAGGGCGCCCACAAAAGTCTTATACTTCATATGGTTAGTAGCAAGGGAAGCTGCTCTAACTGAAGAATAATCTTATTAGGAGAGGAACTCAGCTACATGCTAGTTGTAGTCTATGCGGCAAAGATGGGGAGTCAGTTTCCCATCTCTTTATACACTGTCCAGTCACTACTCAACTTTGGCATTTCTATCTTAATTTGGCTGGAATCTCCTGGACAATGCCCAATAACACTGCATCTCTTCTCAGTAGCTGAAACAATGGAGGGGCAAATTAAACAGAAGAAATGGTGGAAAGTAGTTCCTGCTTGCATCTGGCGGGTCATATGGAAGGAAAGGAATGCCAGAGTTTTTGAAGACAGGCCTAGCTCTTACCAGAAAACTAAACTAAATTGTTTTTTGTTATTTCATTTTTGGTACAAAGAGAGCTATAGGAAGGATGTACATTCTTTACTAGATTTGCTAGAAGAAATGTAATCGAATAGAATAGGCTACACAATCTCAGATCTTTTGGGGCCGGATTGTGGCTCACACAATCTCTTGTAAATATTTTACTCATTTATAAAATTTGTATCAAAAAAAAAAAAAGGACTCACGCGCCCTCACATGTCGCCAGAAGAATTTCTCCGACGAAGTCCCGACCTCCTCGCGCGGGCACGTGATGCTGTTTCCAGCCAGATTTTGGCAAAACATCTTCAGGACAATCTGTTCTCCCCGCAATTCCGAGCCTATCCATCCAATTTAAATCAAATTCCGACCACTTATATTTTTCCGGCATCAATGCTTTCCAAAAAATTTCTGCTTTTCTGGCGTAAACATTATAATGGCATTTGTCTCATAAGCCTTTGACTCACAATTTGTTGGATCCAATGTATTGAATCCAATCCAGATGGTTTATTTACCGGATAATATAGAGTTCCTTCAGTATAAAGCATGTAAACAGGCACCTTCAGAGATAGCTAAGGTGCTCGACGTCTTCATAGTCAAGCAGAGTCACATTTTACTTTAGTCCATTCAGATGTTTGGGATCCTAGTCGGGTTAGTTCTACCTTGGGATTCCGCTACTTTGTCAGTTTTACTGATGATTATTCCAAGTGCACTTGGATATTTTTGATGAAAAATCGATCTGAGTTTTTCTATTTTCCAGACCTTCCACGCGAAAATTTAAAATCAATTCGAGGTTTCTATCTACAAATTTCATTGTGATAATGCCCTAGAATATTTGTCTTCCCCATTTCAGCAGTTTATGAACTCTCATGGGATTACTCATCAAACATCTTGTCCGTACACATCCCAACAAAATAGGGTAGCTAAAAGAAAGAATAGACATCTTATTGAAATTGTTCGTACCTACTCATACTCAGATATTTGGGCTCAATTACAGTGATTCTTTCTCTCTCGTGGCTAAAATAGCACCAGTCAGCCTTTTACTATCCATGTTTGTTGTTCGCCATTGGCCTCTCTATCAGTTAGACATTAAAAATGTTTTTCTTCATGGTGACCTTGAGGATGAGGTTTATATGGAGCAACCACTTGATTTTGTTGCTCAGGGGAGTCTAGTGGCCTTATATGTCGGTTACGCCGGTCTCTCTATGGTCTAAAGCAGTCTCCTCGAGCCTGGTTTGGTAAGTTCAGCACAGTTATTCAGGAGTTTGGTATGACTCGTTGTTAAGCTGATCTCTGTGTTTTAGTGGCATTCTACTTAAGTCTTAATATCTATCTGGTGGTTTATGTTGATGATATTGTTATTACCGGCAATGATCAGGATGGTATAACTAAGTTGAAGCAATATCTCTTTCAACACTTTCAAACTAAGGAACTAGGCAAATTTAAATATTTTCTAAGTATTAAGGTAGCTCAGTCTAGCTCCGGTATTATAATCTCACAACAGAAGTATGCCTTAGACATTCTTGAGGATATAGTAATGACAATCTGTAGAACTATTGACACTTTTATCGATCCGAATTCTAAACTTCTACCAGGACATGAGGAGCCGCTTAGCGATCTTGTAAGATATAGGAGGTTGGTTGGTAAATTAAATTACCTCACAGTCTAGCTGTTCCATTGAGTGTGGTAAGTGAGTTTCTGGATTCTATTGGGATGCAGTTGTCCGCATTATTTGATATATAAAATCAGCCCAGGCAAAGAATTATCGTTTGAAGATCGAGGCCATGAGCAAATTGTTGGGTACTCAGATGACTGGGCAGGATCACCTTTTGATAGACGTTCTACGTCTGGATAATGTGTTTTAGAAGAAGGTAATTTGGTAGGGGTATATCACTGTTTCTTGAGCCAAGAATCTATCAGAAACAGCCTCTCTACCTTCATAAGGTAGGGGTACGGTCTGCGTACACACTACCCTCCCCAGATCAATCTATGGCATTACACTGGTTTGTTGTTATTGTTGTAGGAGGAGGAGGTAATTTGGTTTCTTAGAAGAACAAGAAACAGAATGTGGTTGCTAGGTCTAGTGCAGAAGCAGAATATCAAGCAATGGTTATGGCGACATGTGAGCTAGTTTGAATCAAACATTTGCATAATGAGTTAAAATTTGGTGAGATCAGCAAGAAGAAACCTGTGTGTGATAATCAAGTTGCCCTTCATATTGCATCAAATCCGGTGTTCCATGAGAGAACTACACATGCTGAGATTGTCACTTCGTCAGAAAAAAAGATACTCTCAGGACATATTACTACAAAGTTTGTGAAGTCTAATGACCAGCTTGCAAATACTTTCATCAAGTCTATTACTAGTCCTTGTATTAGTTACATATGTAACAAGCTCGGTCCATATGATTTGTATACACCGACTTGAGGGGGAATGTTAGACAGTTATTTAAATAATATGAATTAGTCCTAGTCCCACATAGAATAGGAGTATGATATGTATTGTATAAATATGGCTCATTGTATTACAATTAAACAGAATATCGATAATAGATTTTTCTAATGTGCATTCTCACACTTATATATTAACATACTAATAACAAATATAGTAGATTAAAAGTTTCAGGGTGTTACTTGCTGAAACAAACTGATAATACCAAGGTATGTGCACCTAAACATACACAATTTTCATATATAATGGACTAGTGCTCAAAATCCAACTAGTCTCGAATCTTGTGACATCCATACACCTGCCACAAGCGCTCAACCCAGCAGGTCAAGGGGCAGACCGGCCATAGGTTCAAATCTTGTCACCTTTCTTGTGGATCGTTACCCGGATGATGGGAGTAATAAAGCAAAAGTTTGAAAATGAGCACGAAATGTCAAATATATGAACTGTTTCCTAGTTCAGGATTCTTCCGCTGCATACAATTGCAACAAGAAACAACCACCAGCATATGGTGCAGCGCTTGCATTTAGGAGTATTCTTTTTTCTTTCCTTGGTTTTTCATTGCCTCATATTCCTAATAACTTAAACAGTCACTAATGTGATTCTCCAAAAAGTAGATATCAACTAGCAGAGTTGATCAAAAGTATTGATTACTTCAAAAGAGCAAAAGAGTTATTGGCTATGAACCTCTACAGACAATTACTCATCAATCACAAAGAGACACTCCTGGCAGATAAATCATCTTCTCACCAGAAAGCTCTTTCAAAGGATAAACATCATATAGCTCGCAAACAAAGCAGATAGTCCACTTACAGCAAAAATAAACTTGAATATCTAGTGCCCGGAATGCAAGAGATATCTCCACTATAATCAAAAAAATGACACAAAATGTGTATGCAGCGTCAATTTAAGAGACAGAAAAGATTGAGGTATTCTTCACTCTGAGTTACTTTATTCCAGTAGATAATTTACTCTTTTACCTTGGGAAGTAAGGTTTTCAATATCACTCTCCATTTCCCCAGCACAAAAAACTGCATCTTTGCACTTGTTCAAAGCATCTTCCTCATTCAAATTTTCATCATGAACTAGTTGGAATGCTGTTACAATTTTTTCTGGAGTACAGCCAACAGCCAATTTCTGATGTTGAAATTAACAAAACATGCAGATTACCTATACAGCTTTGACAACAAACCAGCGTGAATTTTGAGCAGAAAATTTGCGTTTGATACTCACAATCCTTACTGAGTGAGCATCCTTTTTCACAACTTTGATAGGATTTGAGCTCTTCCCGTTGCTTACTGACGGACCAGGAGTCTTGCCCAACACTTCGTCTTTAAGATTCTGACCCCTGGATCCAAAAACTTTTCTCTCTTCCCATATATTAACCTGATATTACCAGGGGAAAAAAAAAGGAACCACCAAAGAGGAAACAGAATGGAATAAGAAAGTAGTGACATGGGCTTCGACAGACAGTAAGTTTAAAATCAACAAAACAAAAATACGGTGAAGGAGTTTCTTAGCAACTGCAGATCTAATAGCACCTTATCTTAATAGACCAAGATGACATGTCAAGTGTTTCACCCCACTTAGGCAGCTTTAGTTCAAGCACCAAGGCACTACGGTGTCCTTTTCATCACCATGAGACCAGGTTCTAGACAAACTTTAAGGGGGCTGTCAAAGATGTGAGACAGTCCAAGCATTGGAGTAGAGTGAGACAGTGTTCTACTTGTGGCTTTCCCACATGTTACAAGAATTCTAGAGGAGTTCGAAGAGAATGTGAGTGGCTTTTCTTCAAGGATTCATGGCCTAATTAGCAACCATAGTAAAACACTTGGGAATTAACCAATTGGAATTAGATTGACACCGCACAGCCTTTTTTGAGTTCTGTTAAACAGGTGTATAATTGACCCTTTTTCTTTCTCTTGTCAACAACAACTTAACCACGTAAAAATGATAAAAACAATGTCCCGTAATACTACTGGGTATGAGGGACTTCTCAGACTTCAATGCAACAGTTGGCACTACTCATGTACCACCACAAGTTGATTTTAGAAAAACTAGCAGCAGAATACGACACAACATAACTATTTGAGGTTCTTTAGGCTTGTAAAGCCTGTTACAGACTTTATCTCTCACTGCTGGTAAGAATATTGCTCTAGTTACATACTGATATAAAAATCTTATGAGCGCACAAGCTGGCTCAGACACAACCGTAATAAATAAATAAATAAATAAATACATATATATATATATGTGTGTGTGTGTGTGTAAAAAAAAAAAATCTAATGAGAACACTGGGTCAATTCCATGCCTTCACAAAGAATAAAAGTTTGAAACTAAATGTTAAAATCTTGACCTGCATGCACGTAGCATCATAAACTCAATATATATATCCGCCCTTACATCATATTCTATCATTTCTAATTTGTTTGTTTTTGGATAGAAAAAAAAATTAATATAGGAAGATGAGTAAAAAAAGAACTGCGGCAAATATTTCTCGCTCCTTTCTAAAAGGGAAAGAGAGCTTTATCAGTTGTCGTATCCAACTTTGCACATAACAGCAGACTTTCAGTTGTGGTAAGAACCAAAAAACAAGGTGACAGAAGAGCTTCATCATTAAGGCCAACTTCCAACAACACAAATATAACACACACACACACACACACACACACACACACACACACATATATATATATATTATATTTGCAAACCAAAAGTAGCTTCACACAATTTTCCTAGCTTCAGGTTAACTGATGCACAAGTTGATTTCTCATTTGTCATTAAGCCCTAACTTAACAACAAACAAATACACCTACCAGAAAGCAGAAAAGGGATTACCAGTCTAGAAGCCGCTTTCTTCCCATTTTCATCACCACTTTCATAAACATGCTTCACAGACGTGGGAAGGACCTTCCAGAACTCATTAACAAACTCACTGCCCTTGCGCCGACTATTCTGCAGAATATCATTGGCTAAGTACAGAAATGAAACACGTTGCTCCCGCTGTGCAGATCTGAACAACTTATCCCATGTTTCAACAATCTGCTTGGCTTTCTTACGATATGAAATGCACCACCGTGACAAAGCTGATAAAATGTTAAGAAGAACTTACCAAAGCTGAAAGAAACACTCTACATCAAAAATAGCCCTTCATGATACCAAAAGCTTCTTAAAGACAAAAAGAACAAAGTATCTGCTAGAAGTACCAAAACAGACTGCATTGAGACGTCAAGTATTTTGAAAAAAATAATACTCCCTCCAGTCGTAGCTTTTGTATTTTGGTCATCATTGAATAATATTTCCCGAATAGATAGAAATTATACTATTTCTACTACATAAGATATAGTCCAAATAAAATTGTACCCATCTAGTTAAGAAAATGGACATTGGGCCTTACTCAAACCTAAAAGCTAGTTCATGAGGTAAGGATTAGCAAACATCATATAATGAGACAACAATAGATTATATCAACCAAATGTAGGATACTCAACAATCCCCCACACACCCAACACTGGCTAACCCAGAATTGGAATCAGTGTATCTCTAATACCATGTTTAAAAACGGACCTTTTAAATTAGAGCATGAGAGAGGATTGCATAAGATTATATAAGGAGACAACCCATTCCCCAAAGCAATATGGAACACTTAGCACCTCTCAAATGATCTTTTCATTTTTTCTTAATCAGTAAATAAAAAGGTTAAGTACATTGACTTCCACTATAAATTAACAAAACTCACACTTATCCTCTAGCTTAAGAAATCACATTAGCCTCCCTCTAAAATAAAAAATCCATGAAAACAAAAATAAGATGAGAACAAAAATATGCGTGATTAGAACTGTCAAATAGCACCTATCACCCGCAACTTATGGGCAGCCTAATGCTACCTGCCCAACTAAGTTTTCTTTTGTCTTTTTGTATCTTTGGCAGTCAATGCCACTATTTCTCTCTCTCTCTCTCTCTCTCTCTCTCTCTCTCTCTCTCTCTCTCTCTCTCTCCCGTCTCACATCCAACGTTACTTTTTTTTTTATGACAGGCGGCGCATGAAGATAAATAATGAGCGTGCTTGGCGCAAAGCATAAAACTTCCAATAATATTACTAATATCATAAATATACGTCATTCATTTATCATTCTCCATGACAAGCTTTCATATTCTAAAGATGCTCAATAATGACGAGTTTGGAGGATGGAGGGACATGACGCATTTTCAGCTTACCGAGAACGTGACCCTTGATAGAATGGTGTGGGGTCGAAAATTAGGGTGGAGATGTAGTAAGTAGTCGAGTGTCTTTTCTTTTATTGTAGCGTTATCCTCGTATTTCCATATTCCTAGATTTCTATTACTACCTGGTTGGGTTTCCTCTGGTTTTTCTATTATTTTGTTGGTATTACTGCTTTTTTGACTTTTTCGCTATTGTGTTTCTTTCTCTATTCTGTTGTGAATGATCATGCAACTTGCTTTGAGTCGTAGGTCTATCGGAAACAGCCTCTCCACCCGCACAAGTAAGGATAAGGCTGCATACACATTGCCCTCTCCAGACCCCACTTGTGGGATTACACTGGGTATGTTATGGTGGTTGTGTTGTTGACGAGTTTGGAGGAATGGGTTTTGTTTTATTAGAGAGAGATTGAGAAAAGATCCTAAAAAGATGGTTTCTAACTTTCTATTATTTAATTCTAAGAGCATATACTAAAAAGAACACGTTTACTATTATTTATCGTATTAGTTTCTACTTAAACAAAACAAACAAAAAAGTCAAACATTTAAAAAGAAGAGTGTCAACTAATGTGTCGTGTCAGTGTACTCAAGTTTCTTTAGACTAAATGCAAGCAAAAAAATTTGCTCTCATTGGGATTGGAACTCTCGCCCAATGGGAGGAAAATATGGACCTTTGCCACTGGCACCTTGGCCACTGTTGTTACTGCGGGTGGCACTCTATATTTTTACCATTTATTATACATATACACATAGAGTTCCCGGCGAAGCTTGCGGGTGGCGTGCCACCCCGAACCTAGTACATAGATCCGCCCTGATCTTGATCACTATGTCACCCTCGTCAAGATGAAGCTTCTAATTGGACAACTGGGCTAAGACCAAACTCAATACAAGGAGCGGAAGCACAAACTTACCGGAAAAATTACTATCAACTACATTGACCCACACATGGTGTTTTCTCTCCTCAGCTCTGAAACCATGTGACGAGAGAGACAAGTAAAAACTATTTGTCTTGGTGAATAAAATTCAATGCAAAAGAAAAAAGGCTCCTCATATTGGAGTTGTTAGCCTACTTTGATAAAGTATATTGCCTCATTTACTAGGCTTCAACTTTATACAAAATAATCTGCTAAAAAATGCATCATTCATGAATTTTTTTTCTAAGATGAATCTTGCCACAGTCTCGGCAAATTTATGTTAGAAATCTTCCCTTTCTAAATCAGCCACTTGTTTGACCCTTTAGTTCAAGTCACTTAGCTAACATCTGGAAATATCCATTTTAGCAATGTATTAATTCTAACAACCAACTTATTTAACTTTCTAATTTACTTTCTAAATAAATTTGCTCACCTAAACTTATAATGTAGCATATAGCATATTTGAAACGAAAAATAAAAAGCTTAAGAACCTTGTAGCGGCATGTTGACCTTTGCTAATATTAAATTTTGTCCTAAACACTTTCATGGAGTAATGAATTTTTACTTACCAAAAATAGTTTATCCTAAACACTATGTTCAACTAAATATAAATTTTTATACAGAATTCCTAAATACCAATATAACAATTAATTGCAAAAATTAAGCACTATTAACAAATTACATTTAAATTAAGATGAGCTTAAGTATTATGTACAAAAATAAGATTTAAGTCATAAAATTTACAAGAGAAGTATTACGTATGAATTGTCTCTTTTTAATATATAATATGGTGAGAGCGAACAAGACCTCTTTTTAGCTGTATTAAATCTTATTTTTGCGAAGTAGCAGTAAAATGGTGCAGAAATATGTACAACAGGGTCACACAAGCTCACAAGCTAAGGTAATTTTTGAACCAGAGGCGGTCTAGAATTATCTCAATTTAGAAGCGAGATAAAAACAATTATTTACAGTAAAGAAGGAAAGCAAAAGGATAGCAGCTAATACAGCAAGTGGATACAAGTGACAGCCCCAGCCCTTAGGTAGTTAAGTCAAGGAGGACAACTACTTTAGGATTGAAGTGCCTAAAATAGACACTTGTGAGATTTTACTGGGTTGTTGTTGTTGTTGAAGCGCCAATAACAATGCTAGTAATAGATTAAAGCTGGAAACGGGAACATAATCCCCTGAGCTACCATGTCAAATCCCAAATTACTCATCGGTGAATTCTGTCCCAAAAAAATAAACGAGTAACATATGCATGAAGTATAACCTTCATAAACAAAAAGGATACATTCTATGCTTTGCTGTGAACTGTTAAGCTTAGACAACTTTTCAGCCAATAGCTGGCCATCAAAAGCATCGTCACCCATCCTCCAAGTAAAGTTATTTTTTGGGTTATTAATCCCTGCTAATACCAGATAAACATGAAACACAAATATTAGGAAATCATTTTTACAATGAATATTATCAAAGAGAGCAGGTTTCGAGAATTAACAATTAGGAAACCAGGAAATCATGTCCATTTAAAGATAAAACAGACAAACGAAAAGTAGGACTGAACTTTCAAATTGAAGGTAAAATCATGAAATAAGCATATTCCACATTTAAGGGCCAGCCAACCCTTCAATCTATGTTATTAAAGACATTCATCAAGTCAAAAGTTTGACATTCGTCAACTTTTTTGCACTTTCCAATCTTTGTTTTGGTAAGAAAAGAAATATGTACCATAAACAATGAAGACGAAGAAGAGGTCCAAGTCTCCTCAAGCAAAACAAGACATCAAGTAAATTAACTAATTTTCCGCTTAGTGGTTGGACCCCAGAGAAAGCAAAAAAGAAAGACAAAGAATACTTTCTCTCTGTATAATAAGGAACAAAGGATTACTCCCTTATAATAGTGTTTTTCTGAGTAATAATGCATATTAGGAACATATGATTACTGTTTTAAAAGCCAAAGGCTGTAAGATTATGCATTTTACTTTGTCCGAACAAGCATGAGCACCGCAGGCAGTAGGTTAAAGCTTTATGGACTTCTTTATACATACGTGAAATATCAATGATGTAAACTTAAAACATAAAAATACAATTACAAATAAAGGAATAAGAAATAACAACAACAACAAACCCAGTGTAAACCCAAAGGCGGGCTCCGGGGAGGTAAGCGTGTACACAAACCTTACCCCTACCTTGGAAAAGTAAAGAGGTTGTTTCCGGTAGACCCTCGGCTCAGAAAAGATAAAAAGATAAAAAGGAGAGATTTGTTAAGTGACCACAGCTAATAAAAATTAAGATATTCATCTTTTTTTATTGAAAAAAAAACCTACTAGACTACAAGAAACGGAAAACATTTCAACCTTTGTCTCGTTTTGGATAAGAAGAAAACTTTTCGATCTAATAAGGCATCGAGCAATATTTCATCCCCAAATCAAGTTCATAATTTTCTTTTCGCTCTTTTTCTATAAATTGAATAAATATCTTTAAAAGCCATCAGTATAATACCAGTATGCGTAATCTGGCTGTAAATAGAAACTTTATGGTAGCTGAATGTTTCTCTAGTGATGGATGGCACTTGCAGTTGAGGAGATTCAATGGATGGGAAATCCAGAAGCTTACACTTTTAATGGACTTAGTGTTCGCAAAGGCGCACTTAAAGCGCGGTTAAGCCCTAAAGCGAGGCTCAAACATGTTGAGGGCTTCCCCTCGCTTTGCGAGCGCTTCGGTGTCGCATCAAGGCTTTAAGGCATACATTCCTTGCCAATGAGTGTAATACTGAAAATGCAACACTGAATAATTGATATTCACCTTATCGTTATCTTTTCTTCAACTTTTTTTGTCCATGTATATGTTATGCATGCTTATAATTATTGGTCTCGGGCTACATATACATATTTTTATTTTTCCTCTAGTTGCGCCTTTTTTCATTAAAGCTCACGCTTTATTTGCGCTTTTTGCCCAGACTTGCTACAACTCTTTCTTTGAATGCAGGTAGTAATGACACACTTGTCTGACTGGCTAGTAAGAGCGGGGAGGGATGTCTCTGATAAACGTTGCTAAAATTGTCTTCAAAAGAGAGCAGGCTGCTGAAAAATGAATTGGCCTTGGAAAATGATTTGGAAGACTAAGAGCCCGTTTGGACATAAGAAATACTTTACTTTTTTTCGAAATTAGCATTTGGTCATAAATTTTTCAATTTTCGAAGATGCATTTTGGAATTTTTCAAAAATTTGAAAAACTCCAACAAGCTGTTTTTCAAAATTTTCACTCAAATCACTCACAAAACTTCAAAAACAACCTAAAATTAGATTCATGTCCAAACAAAACTCTAATTTCAAATACCAACTTGAAAAAAAAATTCACTTTTTTTTTGGAATTTTACAATTCTTATGTTCAAACGCCCACTAAAGCATCCCTAAAGTTGCTTACTTGGAAGGTAACAGCTAAGGGTGCCTGTTTGACTAATGTTAAACTTCAAAGAAGAGGTTTTTCTTTATGCAGGAGACGTTTCTTTTATGAGAATTCTTTGGAGAGCATAAGCCACTTGTTCCTCCATTGCAACCAAGTAAGGCGAATCTGGTCACTTTTTCTATAACAACTTTGGAGGGTGTGGGTCATGCCATGGAAGTGAATAGTTTGCTGATTTGCTGGGATAGTCAGAGAACGTGTAGACAGCTGAAGATGTTATAGAAGACTATCCACGGCCACTATAATGTGGACTGCTTTGCCAGAAACTAACAAAAGATGTTTTGAGGGAAAGATAGACCCTTTGGTGTAAGGGCTGTAAAATAGAGGATATATCACACTTTTTGGATCTTTCAGATGACATGAGGATATAGGGGAGAAAATTTAATAACTTCCATTAATGTATATGCCTGGTGTAAGGAACATACTGTAGGGTAGGTTTCTCAGCTTGTTGACTTCATAGAAATAATGAGCTGATAGCTGTTGTATTGTGGATGTAATCCCTCTTTGTTGTACTTTTGCAGTACCTCCTTGGTACTTGCTTTAATAAAACACCATTATCTTATCAACCAAAAAAATTCCGACATCATATAGCCTGTTGTCTTGTTCAGAATAGGATAAGATAATGAAAATCAATCTCCAGTTCACATGACAGCCTGGTTTACTGGTCCATCTTTTAACTTGTATAACTATTGTATAGGCAGCATCCTCTTTATGTTTCAGTTCTACTTACTGGTTATTGAGGAGAAGACCTAGACTTGATTAAACAATCATGTTGATAACTCAGTGTCAGACCTGGACTAGTCAATCACTCAGCATTATTGTGCAACTATTTTCCATGACCAAATGTCTTCAATATGTCTGTTGAGAAGTGGCCAAATCTTTCAGGAGCATAAGGTTCATCACTAACGCAAACCACCAAAGTTGGCATAACCAAAGAGGCTACAATGCAGCTCCAAACACGAGGAAAAGAAAACCCACAAGCAGGATGACTGAAGAATAAAGAATGCTTATCCTACATGCTTACTTAGACTTCCCTTAAGAATTATTATTAGCCAAACAACCCAAGTCAGTCATCATACATCCTAAAAGTAAAATGCTAGGAAGAAAGATCACTTTAATAAGGAATATTCAAAACAACAAACAACAACTACGCGCCAATCAGCAAGCTTCTGTCAGCTATATGAGTCCTCACTCACCATGTCACTCCATTTTCATTCATCTCGGATTTAAAGTATTTTAAATGTAAAAAGAAACTAAAAAAATCAATCAGAATCATCACTTTCCGCAAGAATACTGAAACTTATTCTACTCCTTTTAGCTTTTTTAAAACAAAAATATGTACCTGATTAAGGAGGAAAATAAATATGTACCTGACTAATGTAATAAATATATACAGAAATATGTTACCATATTCAAAAAGAAAGTATGTGTACCTCAAGTTCGCTGTTTCTGCACAATTTAAGAAAAACCTAAAGAGTAGAAATGAAAATTTAACTTAATCACCAACAACTGTTTTTATGGACCGCTATTTAAGCCAATGCGAAAAGAGAAAAAGAAAAGGATAAAGGAAAATTTAAGCTTTACCTGAAATTAGGACGAGACCATTTCCGGATAATTTAGTTGCCTCCAAAAATCCCTAAAAATAATACAACGTCTGAGAGTTAATCACAAAGAGCAAAAATTCATATGCAACAAATAAGTCTAGGCAAAACTGCTGGGACGTGTAGGTACCGGTTAGCCGGAGAAGAAGGTAATCCTTTCAGAGAAGAAAAACCCTAATAGAAGAGATGGTTTTGCAAGGGTGAAGACGGTTGTGGAAACCAGTCGTTGGGCGGAACCACACTTCTATTTGGCGAAAAATTAAAGGAGAAAATAGAACTGCATTTGGGTGATTACTTTGGATTTTCTCTTTTCTCCTTTTTTTATTTTTTGGCCGAGCTCATTAATAATGCAATGTTGTATTAAAAAAAAATTTAAGGTAAGGTTTAGCTCGATATGTTACTTAGGTCATATGCTTTTGGATACATCCGAACGGCTATTAGATTATATGCCCTCGTGAGACATTATTGCCGGCAGCTACATCATGACTCCTCTACATGAGGCTGCTACAGAGGCAATGTGAGGCGCAGAGGAGTAATTATATAACCAATGCATATAGGCAACATTATTCGAGCTATTGTCCCCCTTACTTGTACTTGTCCTTTTGCGGACCTTTGTTTCTTTTATCTATAAAATATTATAATTTGCTAAAAAAAAAAAAAGATGGTATTCCCAAGTTTGTGTCGTGTTTTTATTTTACACGCCCCAAAAATAATAATTAAGAAATATTTTTGATTTTTTTGCCTTTATTTGTATCTTGTTAGTAGTGGAATAATAATGATATTATCTCGTAACTGAGATATTTATAATCTTTAAGAATAATTATTATTAATAATTAAATAGGAAAAGATAATTAAATTTGTCTTAAACTTCTAAAATAACAAAATATTTTGACACAACTATTTTTAAAAATCACGATAGATAATTTGAGACAGAGGGAGTATTGAAATTGAGGTTTAGTTGTTAATTTTGTGTATAATTTTTTATATAATCGAAAATAACTTATTACATAATTAATGAAGTTTGAATTTGGAATATACGTCAAATATACTATGTCATATTTCATGTTAATATATAGTTTTAAAACTATAAAGTTTTATGATTATAAGGGGTCGTTTGGTACGAACACAAGTAATGCAGGGATTAGTAATGCGGGGATTAGTAATGCGGGGATTAATAATGCAGGGATTGTAGTACTGAAATTATTTTTTATCAAGTGTTTGGTTTATTGTATTAAAAATTAGCTATTGAATGTATAATCTAAGCTTGTGTTTGGTTTAAAACTGTATAAAATCTTCTTTACAATTATATCCTTGAATATTGTTCTTTCTGTATATAAAGAAATTCAGGAAAAGGTTTGAGGGACGGTTTAGTAATTTTAGGGTCTTATCCAGATATAGTTAATGCACGAATTAATAATCCCTTGATTTCCTTGGTATTAGTTAATACCTCCTATGAGATATAAGCAATCTAGGTATTAGGTATGCATAAATTGAATTGAGCAACCAAACATTATATTGAACGAATTAAAATTTTTATACAGAGATTATTTTACTTAATACAGCCTACCAAACTACCCTTAAGTCCTCTCCACTATGGGTTAGCAGGATAAAACTAGATGGTAATGCCTGTGCCACACTGGCCCAGTAACATAAAAGTTAAATTTTTTACTTTTGATTAAATCTATTTTGATATAAAATTGCTTATAATAAGAATTGATGCAAGTAAACAGCTATCAAATTCGATAAAGAGCACATTGTATATTAACTACTGGATGTTATTTATATTGATGCAAGTAAACAGCTATCAAATTCGATAAAGAGCACATTGTATATTAACTACTGGATGTTATTTATTCACATACATAAGAGGAACAAAAATATACATTCACAATATTGCAAGGTTACATATTCTTTACATCCATGGGTACAAATAACATATTGAAAAGAGTCGATACATTCACAATATTGCAATTAGTCTTCTTCTTCGCGGTTCTTGATAAAGTGTAATGGCATGTAGAAGCAGGAAGTGATGATCAAATGTCAATAACCAATATAAGGGTACCAATTTATTCTACAGGTAAATGAAGAAAGAAAGTAGAAGGAGAAAAAAAGGACTATCACTGATATAGAAAATCATTCAAAAGAGGTTGAGGTTTGTGCAGCGTACTGTCATGACCCGCCACATTATCATGCCACGTAGGTGCCATTTGGCATATATTAATGTCACGTGGAAGCTTGCATATGAAATAGACTAGCACGTGTGGGAAGGTTCTAGAGAAATATGGAGATTTCTCATGGAACACCTTAGAACCCTATGGAATAGTTAGGAAAGTCCTTAGAAGATTCTAGTTATCTAGAATATTCTAGAGAAGGGACTTACTTGTAAATAATAAGGGCCTTGTAAAATAATTATTATTTACTCACTAACCCGTATGAAACTAGTATATAAAGGGGGTTATTCATTTGTAATTCACCAAGAAAAATAATCAAGCTCTCTCTAATACAAAAGCTTCCTTTGGAAATTCTCTTGTGTTCTAACATTCCCTTAGCGATCTTGAGTGTGGTAAGGCTGACTTGGCATAGCAAGAACGTGAACAAGTTGTGCAAGATCGTGAGCGAGTTGTCAAGTGTTGCACGTGCGCTTAGTTCAAGATTAAGGACGTGACAGTACAGCCAAGTCCGCGCCCATATCACAAAAGGAGAAAAATGAACGAACATATAAATAGAACGAAGGCTGAAAGGATACCAGAAGTGCCCTCTAACATTATTATCAAAAGAAACATAAACATTACGGGTCTTGAAGAAGGACGGACGAATATCTTTTTTTTGCTTCTAATAGTGAGAACAGGGTAACGCAAATTCAGTTTACACCAATACACGCACTTGTACCCAACACCCTCAGTCTGTGCATCAATATCAACACCTCACTCATTGTATTTCTCGACAGTATAAAGTCCTGGGAGAAGATTCATCTTTTTATACAATAGACCATGGTTAAAGAATAAAACTAGCCATCCTTAATTATTTTTACCATAGTACTTACGAAAATAATTAGCACACAATTGTAGCATCTTTTGAGCAACTCAAAACATCATGTCACATAACTCTCCCAAAAAGTAATTTCTTCAGAAGAAAAGAGTACATGGGAGAGTGTCTGCATAAAGTTGTTGCATTTGACTTCTTGTTTGATTTGCAATGGAATCTAACAATCAAGTCTGATTTGATCTTTTAGAAGAGTAGGTTTTAAATTTTTCTTAGTGTGTCTCAAGATAGGTTCTCTCTATTCTTACTTCAATTCTCTACATGTCTCAAGATAAGTCCTCTCTACCCTACTTCAATTCTCTACAGCTCAAACCTAAGTTGTAGCAGAAGTTGTCTGCACCTTATCTATCAGGGGTCGTTTGGTACGAACACAAGTAATGCAGGGATTAGTAATGTAAGGATTGTAGTGCTGGGATTATTTTTTATCAAGTATTTGGTTCATTGTGTTAAAAATTAGTTATGCAATGTATAATCTAAGCTTGTGTTTAGTTTAAAACTATACAAAATCTTTTTTACGATTATATCCTTGAATATTTGCGAATTGCAGTAGTAGTCAAGTTTTCTTTGAGGGACGGTTTAGTAATTTTAAGTCTTATCCAGGTATAGTTAATCCAGAAATTAGTAACCCCTTACTTTCCTTGGTATTAGTAGTTAATTCCTCATATGAGGTATAACTAATCCATGTATTAGGTAGGAGTAAATTGAATTGAGCAACCAAATATGGTATTGAACGGATTAAATTTTTATACAAGAATTATTTCACTTAATATGCTTTTGCAGTCTATCATCTATACAAGAATGGACCAGGCATGTTAATACTCTTTATAGGGGCAAAGAAAGGTTTAGAATTTCATTGAAGGTTGAAGCATATGCATTTTTTTTTGAAGGGGATACATGTTCACGTTCTTGCTCGAATCATCTTTTATTTCTTCTTAGTATTTGTCTCTCAATTGCTAAATCCATCACTAATTCTCAAAATAACTAAAGTTCTCTTTATTAATCTTCACTCAGAACTCTAAAAACATAAAAAGTTAGCTCTTATAATCTTCCTTCTATTCGTACTCTTTACTCTGACTTCAAAAATGATAGCAACCATTAGTAAGTAGTGAGACAGGAAAGATAACTTTGGCTAACTCAGCCCACTAATCCAACCTTACCTATTTATCAAGATCACAATTTTAAGTTTGTCCCCGATTTCAAAAACTTAGTAGATTGAATTCAGCATGCTTGAAAAACATCAGTTTTTATAAGTAATGTTTGCCTCTAAACAGAGGGTACCACAACTCCAAGATGAAGATGCAAGGAAGACAGTTAAAAATGACTCGAGCAAAGAAATACCCTGCAAAGAAGTTCATACAACATGACTTGAGCTTACTTAGAACTATTCACAACTCTTTCTGTTTATATTTTTAGTCACATTTTTGTTTAAGCATACGAATTTTAGGAATAAGCTGAAACTAACCAGAAAATAATAGTGAAGAATGCGACTTAATGAAGTCATTTTTATAAATACTTTCTCATGGAAATGGAGCTTTTGAAAAGACTACTCCCTTTTCTTCAAATTTGGTGCTTCTCCAGAAAGAGTATAATTAGAATACAAAAATCATAGGTATTAACTCCATTCTTGAAGTCCTCACACCACTCTTTTCTAGCCTCGAATGCAATCAATTCCTTAGATAGGATTAAGTAGTATTCTGTTACAGCGATGGCTAAGCACATTCACAAAGTCGATAAATGAGGAACTTACTGTAATTGTCAAAGTCTGATAAGCAATTATGTATTGCTCCATAGATAAAAATCATAAATCAAGAATCAGGGCTCTTGGCACCATTAAAATTAAAAGTAAAACCTCTTTTCAAAAATCCATGTTACTTTGTAATACAGATCACCATTTTCCATTTAAAAGGAAAACTATATATTCACTCCACAAAAGACATGATAAGAAAGCAAGAATTAAAGGTTTAAGATTTTTCTACGTATATTTGTGGTCCAATAGGTTTAAGGCCGTAATTAATTTTTAACTAATGAGCAAATCTCATCCGTCCAATCGGTTACTTAATGGATGTACCGGATTAAGTGAGAACCTATATAAATTGGTCAGCTTACCGCCCATTAGGGTTACTGTATTTTCTATTCTTTCTTCCATCACTAAAGTCGGCGGTAACGAAAGCTAGGGCAAGGGGTGAGAAACCAATTTCAATTAAAACTTCCACTTCGTGATAATATCTTACGATTCAGGTATGTTTTCTGTCACAATTTTATGTAAATTATCATGTTCAAAATCCTGATACGAATTAAGTTTATGTTTACAAGTGGTATCAGAGCCTAGATATTTGAACTGATATTCTTCGTCAATGAAAGACTATATTATGATGTGCATATAAGTATGTTGATGGGATTTTGAATTGCTTTCAAAATCATGACTGAAATCTGTAAAGATTTTGCTTCTTATCTTAGTTTATTTTTCTAAATCTGAATACAATAAATAGAGGAAAATATTCTTTCTTTTATGAAAGTAATGGTATAAACCGTAAGCAACTTATGGCCAGAAGCCGTATGCTTCATTGCTTAAAGGGTTTTTTTACCTTTTCGTTGTTTCTTCTAAGTTGCCATATGATTGAATTTGCTTATTTAAAAAAAAAGATATATTATGATTATGAAGTTATGAATGGCAGCCTTTTGGATTTGTGTTTACAGTAGAACCAGGTATAACGTATTAATGTTCAAATTTGTAAAGACGTTTGGTTCACAATTCGGCCATTATGTTGATAAAGTTTTATCTTAGTATTTTGGACCATAACTTTAATTACTTATTTAATGATTGCACTATATTTTATGTATGTGTTCTATGTTATGTAGTTTGTTAGTCACCAAAGTGACCAAACTGAAATATTTTACAAAAAATATACACATACATAACATTTATGCATGTACTAATGCTCATATGTTTGTTAGTCACCAAAGTGATCAAACTACATTGTTTAAGGTATTCACATGCATAAAATCTTGTGATATTTATTTTATGTGTGCGTTTATGTTTATAGAGTTTGTTATTCGCCAAAGTGGCCAAACTATTATATTTGTGACAAATATGCATACATAAAATTGTAGTTTATACATAAAGCTAATGAAATGCCCATTATTGAAAATAATGGATAAATTAATTTTCACTATTGTTAGAACCTAAGGATTTATCCAAAGGTGGATCAATTATTCTACGAATAGTGAATATGATGAGGTAAATTAATATTCTTTAGTCAAATATATATTGTCTGTCCAAAGATGTCATATATGTTTGGTTAAAAATATCTAATTATCTATTAAATACTTAAGGGCATTTAAATTATGATAACATGTCATAGTATTTACCCAAAGGAGAACTGCGATATGCTTTAACTGTTTTACTGAATCCGTATTGATCTGTGAGCATGTATTATCTATTTTGCAGCTATTCCTCTTCATTCGCATGCTTCGTCTGTTACTGTGTTCAATGGATTGAACTTCTCTGAATGGCATGAACAAGTCCAGTTCCACTTAGGTGTAATGGATCTTGACTTGCTCTGCTAAATGATAAGCCCGCTGCTATTACTGATACGAGCAGTGCAAATGAAAAGTCTTTCCATAAAGCATGGGATTGCTCTAACAAGCTGAGTCTTATGTTTATGCGAATGAGTATTGCCAACAACATTAAGAGTACTATTCCACAAACAGAAAGTGTCAGGGAATACCTGAAGTTTGTGGAATAACTTTTTTGTTCTACAGATAAGTCTCTCGCTGGTACACTAATGGCTGAACTCACGACCATGAAGCTTGGTGGGTCGCGTAGTATGTAAAATCATATCATCGAGACTACCAACATTGCAGCAAGACTTCAAACCTTGGGGATGAAAGTTGATGACTCCTTCTTGGTTTAGTTTATTCTGAACTCGTTGCCTCCTGAGTGTGGACCTTTTCAAATTAACTATAACACTATTAAGTATAAGTAGAATGTTAGTGAATTGTCCATTATACATACTAAGGAGGAGTCGAGACTTAAGAAACAAGAAAATCATTCAATTAACCCCATCGGTCAAGGAACTGATAAAGGACTTAAAGTGAAGGCCAACAAGTTCAAGAAGAAGAAAGCACCTGCTAAAGCTCCACAGGATGCTAACAAGGAACATAAGGCAGATACGTGTTTTTTCTGTAACAAGGACACTATCAGAAAGATTGTCTGAAACGTAAAGCTTGGTTCAAAAAGAAAGGTACAATTAGTGCTTTTGTATATTTCTCGCACAGGCAGTCCAATAGGTAAACAGCAGCAGCAGGCACTTAACTCAACAAAACTAGAGCACACAAATGCAATGACAATCACAATATTGGGGCAGCAACAACATCCAGTCAAGGAAACATCACTTGATAGTGATGGAAAAGGTTATGATGAGGAAAACATTAGGCATCTCCCAATGAGAGCTGCGAAACAAAAACAGATCGTTGCAACAACGACGACAAAGTCAAGCCGATCAAAAAAGATAAAATCATGAATTGGGTATACATTTTGAAAAGGTCGGAGGAAGAAGATAAAATTTTACAAATTGAAGAATTCACAGCATTGGATAAGGAAGGACAAGCCCATAATTATTACTGCATTTTATTATATCTTTTTGTAAGCATTATCTTATGTAATATCATCATAGAGTGTATTATAAATTCTATGATGATCATCAAATATTTGGTTCGGTCTAGTTCTTTCTTTTTACACGCTTGCTAATAGGTGAGGCCTTTTATTTGCCTCAATAGGATTTGTAAGGTAAGGTTTAGCTCGGTATGTGTTTGCTTACCATATAGGCGACACTACTCGAGCTTCTGTCCCCCTTACTTGTACTTTTCCTTTGCGGTTTTCTTTTACTTTGAATAAAATCTTATTTAAAAAAAAAAAAAAACAAATTTAGTAGAAGTTCCTAATAACACTTGGAGACTGATTCTGGTGCAACTACTCATGTATCTACTACGTTGCAGAGATTCATTACAATCCAAACTACAAATCCAAACAAATATTTCTTGTCATGGGAAATCGTACGAAGGCTCTAATGAAAGGCATAGGGACCTTATCGTTGATCATGGAGACTGGACGTAACAAGACTCTTTATGTACCTTCAGTTTCTAGGAATTTGACTTCTCTTTCAAGACTTGATGTTTTTGGACTTGATTTAAACTTTGGAAATTGATGTTTTAATTTATATAAGAATGTTGTTTTTTATGGTTTGGTATTCTTAGTGATGTTTATATAAATTAGAACTCAATATTGATTTTTCTGAATTCCTTGTTACTGTTCAACATGATGTTGGAATTAAACGAAGTTCACTAGATGAAAGATCCGCTTACTTGTGGCATAGACGTTTGGGTCATATATCCAAAGAAAGGTTAGAAAGATTAGTAAAGAATGAGATTCTTCCAAATCCAAAATTTTACTGATATTAATATATGTTTGGATTGCATTAAAGGAAGGCAAATCAAACATAGTAAGAAAGGTGCCACAAGAAGCACCCAACTTCTTGAAATTATACACACCGATATTTGTGGACCCTTTGATGTTCCATCTTTTAGTGGAGAAAAATATTTATTACTTTATCGATGATTTTTCACGTTATGGATACATCTATTTGCTGAAAAGAAAAATCTCAAGCAATAGATGCTCTCAAGGTGTTTGTTAACGAGGAACATATGTCGAGGAACCTTGGCATATGTGCACAATACACTATGCCAAGAACACCTCAACAAATGGTGTTGCAGAAAGGCGTAATAGAACTCTTATGGATATGGTTAGGAGCGTGATGAGTAATTTCTCATTACCCAAATCATTGTGGATATATGCTCTTAAAACCGTTGTATATTTATTAAACAGGGTTCCTAGTAAGGCAGTTCCAAAGACTCCTTTTGAAGAAGAAAACCTAGTTTAAGGCACCTGCAAGTTTAGGATTACGCAGCGGAAGCTAGAGTTTATAATCCACAATAAAAGGAATTAAATTCTTAAACACTAAGTAGTTACTTTATTGGTTACCTAGAGAAATCTAAAGGGTATGTGTTTTATTATCCAAAATGATAGTTCGAAAATTGTTGAAACCGGTAATGCAAGATTCATTGAGAATGGTGAAGTTAGTGTGAATGTTGAAAAACAAAGCGTGAAAACAAAAGAGGTGAAGGTCAATGTTCCATTACCCCACGAATGTGCCTACTTCCACACAAATACCAAATATTGTTCCAATTGTTGAAGAACACTATGACACCACCGTGCAACATTTGGATGAAACATTTCATGAAGAAACTAACTCACAAATATTTGATACAAGTGAACCACAAGAAATGCTATTAAGAAAATCTCAAAGAGTTAGAAAATCGGCTATTTCGGATGATTACATGGTTTATTTGCAAGAGTAAGATTTTTTACATTGGTCTTAATAAAGATCCGGTTTCATTTTCACAAGCCATAAAAAGTAATGAGTCTGACAAATCGATTGTTGACATGAAGGAAGAGTTAAAATCCATGAAATACAATAAAGTCTGGGATCTCGTTGAATTGCCAGAAAGTTCTAAAAGAATCGGGTATAGGTGGGTCTTTAAGACCAAACGCGATTCAAATGGCAATATTGAACGATACAAAGCCAGAATTGTTGCCAAGGGTTATACTCAGAAAGGAGGCATTGATTATAAAGAGACCTTTTCACCGGTCTCAAAGAAAGACTCGTTGAGAATTATTATGACTTTGGTGGCTCATTATGATTTATAGTGGTTCGCTGCTATCAGAATTGGAGTACTACTTTTCTGGTAAGTTAATCGTTCTATCCTGGGAGGGGATATTCCAATAACCTCGAGTACTGTGAGGGGAATAATTTCCTTAAGGAAACACTTTGAACTAAGTGGGCTCGATTTCTGTTCTTCTCCAATTTTCTACTGATTTTTTTCCAGTTTCTGTTTTTCTACTGTTTTACTAAGTGTTTAACGGAAGAAACGCACACTGATTAATATAAATAACAATCTTAAGGAAATTATATTTTTTTTTATATTAATCTATTTTTTTTAGACTAAAACCTGTGTGATTTTCTACTCCGTATGAATTTTGTATTCTGATTTGAAGATATAAAAACTTCGTTAGAATACTACTATTCATAATTGTACAACGATTTGAAGAAAATAAAAACTTCATCGTTGTTGTTGTAAAATTTATTTTGCAATTCTGATTATTAAGTCAGTTTGTCAATTTTTGGCAGTGAAAAGAAATGGCAAGTGGAAATACTACTTCTTCTGTTAATGCTGCACCAACAGCCCGTACCGCTGTTCCACCGGCAGAAAAACCTGCAAAGTTCACCTTTATTAATTTTAAAGGATGGCAGCAGAGAATGTTCTTTTGGCTTACCACTCTTGGTATGCAAAAATTCACCAACGAAGACCCTCCTGAGCCTGCTGCTGATATGCCGGCAAATGAAAAATTCATGATAATTGAGGCATGAAAACAGGCTGATTTCTTGTGCAAAGGCTACATTTTGAGTGCCTTAGAAGATAACTTGTACAACGTCTACAGTGCAATAGAGACCTCCAAAGAATTATGGAACGCACTTGAAAAGAAGTACAAAACCGAAGATGCTTGCTTGAAAAAATTTGTGGTCGCCAAATTCCTAGACTACAAAATGGTGGATGGAAAAACCGTTGGAACCCAAGTTCAAGAGCTTCAACTTATCTTCCATGACCTTATTGCTGAAGGCATGGTAGTGAATGAAGCATTCCAAGTGGCTGCAATGATTGAAAAAGTGCCACCCTCATGGAAAGACTTCAAAAATTATCTTAAGCACAAGAGAAAGGAAATGAAGTTGGAGGATCTTGTAATTCGTCTCA
>MCJB01005836.1:54047-82631 GCA_002018475.1 Nicotiana obtusifolia
TTTAAAATTAATGAATGTGATAAATGTGTTTACATTAAAAATATACCAGGCCATGAAGTCATTGTTTGTTTGTATGTTGATGACATGCTGATAATGAGCAAAGATATGGCAGATATAAATGCTACAAAGCGTATGCTGGCTAGCAAATTTGACATGAAAGACTTAGGAGTTACCGATGTAATCTTAGGAATCAGGATTAATAGAACTCCACAAGGTTTAGCATTATCACAGTCTCACTACATAGAGAAAATTCTTGACAAGTTCAAGTACTTGGATTTCAAGATTGCCAGAACTCCAATTGATGTGAGTTACGCACTCCGAAAGAATGAAGGTGAAAGTAAATTACAAGGGGACTATGCGAGAGTGTTGGGAAGTCTAATGTACATCATGAATTGTACACGACTAGATATAGCTTGTGCTATTAGCAAACTGAGTCGATTCACAAGTAATCCCAATCACACTCATTGGATGGCAATGAAACGAGTTTTGGGTTATCTGAAAAATACTCAAGACTATGCTTTGCACTATAATAAATATCCTGAAGTGATTGAAGGATATAGTGATGCAAATTGGATCACTGGATCGTCTGAAGTTAAATCCACAAGTGGATATGTTTTCACAATTGGGAGTGGAGCAGTGTCTTGGAAATCATGCAAACAGACTTGCATCGCCCGTTCCACTATGGAATCCGAATTCATAGCTTTAGACAAGGCCGGTGAAAAAGCTGAATGGCTCCGGAATTTCCTAGAAGATATTCCATTCTGGCCCAAACCTTTGGCTCCTATATGTATACATTGTGATAGTCAAGCAGCAATAAGTAGGGCAGGGAGCGTAATGTATAACGAAAAATCATGTCACATACGACGAAGACACAAGACCGTTAGACAACTCCTCTCTAGTGGCGTTATCACAATTGACTATGTAAAGTCAAAAGATAACGTAGCGGATCCGCTTACAAAAGGCTTATCTAGAGAGGGAGTTAGTAGGTCATCAATAGGAATGGGGTTAAGGCCAAGGCCAAGTCATCATGGCGGTAACTCTACCTAGCAGACTGGAGATCCCAAGAGCTAGNCTAAATTCGAGTATAATAAATCAAAATGTCAAATATGTGTTGAATCTAAGTTTGTAAAACATCCTTATAAGTCTGTTGAAAGGAATTCAAATCCTTTAGACTTAATTCATACCGACATTTGTGATATGAAGTCGACACCATCTCGAGGTGGGAAAAAGTATTTTATAACTTTTATTGACGATTGTACTCGATATTGTTTTGTTTATTTGCTTAATAGTAAGGATGAAGCAATTGAAGCATTTAAGCAATACAAGAATGAAGTGGAAAATCAATTGAATAAAAAGATCAAAATGATTAGAAATGATAGGGGTGGAGAATATGAATCTCCTTTTGCAGAAATATGTTTAGAATATGGAATCATCCATCAAACTACTGCCCCTATACACCACAATCCAATGGAGTTGCGGAAAGAAAAAATCGGACATTGAAAGAAATGATGAATGCTTTACTAATAAGCTCCGGTTTACCGCAGAATTTGTAGGGGGAAGCTATCCTTACAGCTAACCGAATCCTCAACAGAGTCCCCCACAGCAAAACACACTCTATTCCTTATGAAAAATGGAAAGGAAGAAAACCCAACTTGAAATATTTCAAAATGTGGGGGTGCCTTGCAAAGGTACAAGTACATTTACCCAAAAGGGTGAAAATAGGGTCAAAAACCGTGGATTGTGTTTTCATTGGATATGCAACAAACAGTAAAGCATGTAGATGTTTGGTTCATAATTCTGACAATCCCGAAATTCATAACAATACAGTAATTGAATCTGATAATGCTGAATTCTTTGAAAATATCTATCCGTATAAAATGAATGCAAGTCGTCGAATGAAAAATTTAAACGACCACGGGAAGAACCAAAAGAGAACGCCCCTAGCGAAGAAAATCCAAGGCGTAGCAAACGCCAAAGGACGTCCACGTCCTTCGGTCCAGATTTTGTGACATTCCTGCTTGAAAATGAGCCTCAAACTTTCAAAGCAGCTAAGTCAGCTCCTGATTCAGCATTTTGGAAAGAGGCAGTCAATAGTGAGATTCAATCAATCTTAGATAACCACACATGGGAAGTGGTTGATCTTCCTCCTGGAAACAAACCTTTAGGTTGTAAATGGATTTTTAAAAAGAAAATGAAAGCTGATGGCACTATTGACAAATATAAGGCAAGGCTTGTGGTCAAAGGTTATAGACAAAAGGAAGGTCTTGATTATTTTGACACATATTCACCTGTAACAAGAATAACGTCCATTCGGGTGTTAGTGGCTCTAGCAGCTTTGTATGGTCTTGAAATTCATCAAATGGATGTTAAAACAGCTTTCTTAAATGGTGATTTGGAGGAAGAAATTTACATGGAACAACCCGAGGGTTTTGTAGTTCCTGGTAAAGAAAAGAAAGTGCGCAAACTTGTAAAGTCGCTTTATGGACTTAAACAAGCACCCAAACAATGGCATGCTAAATTTGACCATACAATGTTGGCAAATGGATTTAAAATTAATGAATGTGATAAATGTGTTTACATTAAAAATACTCCAGGCCATGAAGTCATTGTTTGTTTGTATGTTGATGACATGCTGATAATGAGCAAAGATATGGCAGATATAAATGCTACAAAGCGTATGCTGGCTAGCAAATTTGACATGAAAGACTTAGGAGTTACCGATGTAATCTTAGGAATCAGGATTAATAGAACTCCACAAGGTTTAGCATTATCACAGTCTCACTACATAGAGAAAATTCTTGACAAGTTCAAGTACTTGGATTTCAAGATTGCCAGAACTCCAATTGATGTGAGTTACGCACTCCGAAAGAATGAAGGTGAAAGTAAATTACAAGGGGACTATGCGAGAGTGTTGGGAAGTCTAATGTACATCATGAATTGTACACGACTAGATATAGCTTGTGCTATTAGCAAACTAAGTCGATTCACAAGTAATCCCAATCACACTCATTGGATGGCAATGAAACGAGTTTTGGGTTATCTAAAATATACTCAAGACTATGCTTTGCACTATAATAAATATCCTGAAGTGATTGAAGGATATAGTGATGCAAATTGGATCACTGGATCGTCTGAAGTTAAATCCACAAGTGGATATGTTTTCACAATTGGGAGTGGAGCAGTGTCTTGGAAATCATGCAAACAGACTTGCATCGCCCGTTCCACTATGGAATCCGAATTCATAGCTTTAGACAAGGCCGGTGAAGAAGCTGAATGGCTCCGGAATTTCCTAGAAGATATTCCATTCTGGCCCAAACCTTTGGCTCCTATATGTATACATTGTGATAGTCAAGCAGCAATAAGTAGGGCAGGGAGCGTAATGTATAACGAAAAATCATGTCACATACGACGAAGACACAAGACCGTTAGACAACTCCTCTCTAGTGGCGTTATCACAATTGACTATGTAAAGTCAAAAGATAACGTAGCGGATCCGCTTACAAAAGGCTTATCTAGAGAGGGAGTTAGTAGGTCATCAATAGGAATGGGGTTAAGGCCAAGGCCAAGTCATCATGGCGGTAACTCTACCTAGCAGACTGGAGATCCCAAGAGCTAGGTTCAAAGAGATCAAACAAAGTTATGAATGACGGTTCAACATTGTCAAGTAACTCAACCCCTTCTCGGATGAAGACAATGTTCAGAAATAAGGATAAAACTTTATGGCTTGTTAATGAGTTAACAAAGCAATAAGGGTTTTTAATGATTATCTAGATCTGACAGTATATGACCAGATAATGTGGTTATTGCACCACATATTTAGAAATCACCTATGTGAGTATTAAGTGTAAGCTGCTTTAAAGGAGAATGACAAGTGAAGGCCCATTCTCTATGCACTCATGAAATCAGGCGGTGTTCATGGCTGAAACGAACACAACCGTGAGAACCATAAACGGTTGAGGGTTGATTGTGTGACTTATATTGTCTAGGTATACAATAAAGTTCGACGGTTCAAAGATATCAATTCTACCGATTGATCTAGTATATCCGATATAAGTTCACTATGGAAAGTTCAAAGGGAAACCTACTTATCCAGATGCAATCAATCTTCGCTTGTATATCACACTCGTTCGTACATTCTTTTTATATTATGGCCATTCCCCATTCATGTGGGGGATTGTTGGGTATCAATAAAGGTGAATGGGAAATAACGGGATAAAAAGTGAAGGGAATGTAAAAAGTCACTTTTTGCTTTGATTAAAGCGTTTGTCCCACATCGAAAAAATAAAGAAAAATAGAGGTGTATATATTACATTACACCTTCTCTAGTTGCTAAAAGGGTTGAAGAGGCAAGGACCCCTCGCGCCGTCGTCGTCGCTCGCTCGCTCGCGGCTTCGGCTTCGGCTACATAGCTACGAATTTGTCAAAGATCGATTGATTGATTATCTTTTTGGACAAAATTTTTCTTAATTAATTAATAATTAATAATCCATTTAACGCGGATCGACCCTGACCCAACCTGGTGACTGATCTAAATGGTTGCAAATATTCAAATTCAGTACTTCAATGGCTATAAATACTTGATATGTTTCCAAAATTCGACACGAAAAATCTGAGGGGATATTCCAATAACCTCGAGTAGTGTGAGGGAAATAATTTCCTTAAGGAAACACTTTGAACTAAGTAGGCTCGATTTCTGTTCTTCTCCAATTTTCTACTGGTTTTTTTCCAGTTTCTGTTTTCCTACTGTTTTACTGAGTGTTTAACAGAATAAACGTACACTGATTAATATAAATAACACATTATTCGGCATCATTATTCACCGAATTGACGCATATAACTTCTTACCTGGTTGATGGGATTCTTAGCTTCAAACAAAGACATTAAATGATATCTAAACAAAGAATAAACTATTGATTCCTCTAGTGATTGTAAAAGAAAGTCATAAAATTTAGCAGATCTGACACAATTATATATAGCTAACGATAAGGAGCTTCTTCGAGAACAAAGAGAACTAAGAATATATTTGAAGTATCTGAAACTCTTTATACTAGATTTAAGAGTTTCCACTTTAAATTGATTCGTGAAAATTAGTTTCTTTCATTCGTGAAGAAGAAATGAAAGGCTAAAAGCCAAATCTTTAAAACCAAAATTCCTCAAATCTTTAAAACCAAAAGCCCCGAACCCCGCCCTTTGAGTAGGGGGCTTCCCCACACCCCCGGCAACCTCAGCGCTGAGGTTGATCCGTGTAAACATTAATATATGACAGTACATCACATATTAATCAGGCTCCATACCTAACAAAATTATCGAAATAGTCACTTTGTGTAATTCCGTAACCTATGATCGTAACAATTATATATATTCATATTTGAGGGACCATTTTTATTATTTTCCACTTACAGTGTGATACCTCAGTTAATAGTATATTTGATGTTGTTTAAATTGCTCTTAAAAATTATTACGAAAATTCTTGTTACAAGTGATGTTCAAGTGGTTTGCACGGCAGAATTGTAGGTGGGTAGTTGTTGGGGCTAAATCATGAAAAATACATATACATGTGTCTGCATGCGCGTGCAGATGATAGAGAAAATAATTAGAGCAGACTGTATTGTTGTATATTTATCATTGTTTTTCTGATCCCTTTTACAATTATGCTACCCCTTTATATAGGGAGAGGAATGAGTCTTATACAAGGTAAAAAATATATCTACAAGGTAAAATATCCCTTGAATTACTGATTTCAACGTCTTTGCTGATTTTCGCCGTGATCCCGTCGAGATATTTACGTATCATGGGATTTCTGGCCCTTCTGTTACGCAAATCTGATAATTTTACCCTAGGGCGTTTCACCCTAATCGACCTCAACGATATCGTCTCGGATATCATGGCTTCGAGTTACGTCCCGATGACGTCCGGTCTCGACCTTCATTCCTTGATTTCTCGATCCCGACCTATCGAGCAGTAATTCTGATCGACACCAGCCGTACGAATTCGAACCCGACATTTCCTATGCAAGCAATCAAATTCGACCTCATACTGTTAGGATTTTAGGAAAAATGATATTATCCTAAAATAAATGCGTCTTTGTTAAGTTTAAAATGTTTAATGTATTTTTCAAAGTTAAAATGTATATATAAATAATGATATTATCCTAGCAGAAGGAAAATAATGATATTTAGTATTACGTAAATAATGTTACGTAATACTAAATATATTTTAGTATTATGTTTTGGGATTTTATTATTATATGTCATATCAATATTTTAAACTTAATCTAAATTAATAAATTTACCAAACAAAAATTGATCGAAATACTAATTATAGTACATCCAATTACAAACAATATTAAAATCCCAGTTTTGGGTCGTTGAAGTAGATTTAATTAAATATCTACTTGCAGTCTTACGCTAAAGCACTAAGGGGTCGTTTGGTAGGCCGTATTAGGTAAAATAATTTCCGTATAAAAATTTAATCCGTCCAATATCATATTTGGTTGGTCAATTCAATTTACTCCTACCTAATACATGGATTAGTTATCCCTCATATGAGGGATTAACTAATACCAAGGAAAGTAAGGGATTACTAATCCTTGGATTAGCTATACATGGATAAGACTTAAAATTATGAAATCAAGGGTATAATTATAAAAAATATTTTATATAGTTTTAAACCAAACACAAATTTAGATTATACATTGCATAATTAATTTTTAATACAATGAACCAAACACTTGATAAAAAAGAATCCCTGCATTACCAATTCCTGCATTACTAATCCCTACTAATCCCTGTATTACTAATCCCTGCATTACTTATGTTCGTACCAAACGACCCCTAAACGACAGCATCAGTGAATCTGATTGTTAGATATTAAAATTTCAAATAGAATTTAAATAGGATACATGTAAGAAAACAAATCATTGCAATTTAATACATTAAAATACTTGGCGGCTACACATCGTTTTCATTTCTTTCTATCGTACATAATGAAAATTATAACTAATCATTGTCTCACCTGTGATAGTTTTCTACGGCAGCGGATCTACCTAGAGCATTATAGGTGTTCAAGCACTCATTGTTTTTGACTAGATCAGTAGATTTTGTTAGGAGTGGAGCCTGATTGATATATAAACTGGTTCCGCGAAGACTTTGACTAGACCCATTGTCTTTTTAGGCTGTACTATTTATTCTCCATTTATACTTTGTAATTATAAATACCTAATATTTTTAAGATATAGCCCACCGCCACGGAAGTTGCCCACGAGATATTACCACGATATTTTCTCTCTCTCTCTCTACACACACGAAATTGCTCTCTCTTCTCTCTTCTTGTAGAATTTTCTTTTTCCTTGTAAAATCAAGAGTGTTGTGCAAATCGATACTAACAAATTTACATAGACAATTAATAAAAACTTTAGATAAACATTGAATAAGCATCCATTATTTTTTATTAGATCTAGTAGATTTACATAGGCAATTAATAAAAAATTTAGATAAACATTGGATAAACACCTACAAATTAAATTTGTTTTCCTGCTTCTTATCTCCGAACACCCACGACATTGAAATCTTGGATGTGCCATTGATTTCCTACTATGCTTCACTCATCCTTTAATACAACTAACATATATGTATGAAGCAAGACTGGCCAGTAGTATTTAATTATTCAAAGTTGGAGGCAAATGAGAGATAAATCCAAATGGCAGCCATTGCAAGAGGGAAAATGAGGAGGACAAAGAATGAAGGTGGCTGAAGTGAACCTATAAACAATGGTAGAACGAGAAGACAAATCACCACGATTAGCATCATCAATATTGAACCAACTCCCCATTGACATTGCTCCATTTCTTGTGCCATTTTCTCGATGTATATACCTATAAATTGTTATTTTTGCCTTCAAAGAAGAGTTATGAATGCGACAATGGTAATTGGCTCGTGCTTATATATGTAGTTTTTGTCGACAGTGTTCCGTTGGCGGTCATCCATTTGTAATTCACCAAGCAAATAATTTAAGTTTTTTAGTACAAAGCTTCCTTTTTAATAATTCTCTTGTGTTTTTTCTACCATTCTCTTAGCGATCTTGAGTGTAGTAAGACTGACTTGGCATAGCAAGAACGTGAACAAGCTGTGCAAGATCGTGAGCAAGTTATCAAGTGTCGCACGTGTACTTAGTTAACGACTAAGGATGTGACAATCGGCTTATAAATTTTCATTTTCACACTTTGTTTTGAATATACTGAAAACAAAAAGGAAATTGTATTGATGACTTCATATAGTTTCTAAAACAAGAGAGCATTAATACAACATAATTAATAGTTTTTTGTTTCTGTATATATGGATAATTAATGACAATCATCTAATATAGGTAATGACGAATGACAAAATACCATACATAGACATCTAAATTATCTTCTCTGTAGAATTGTATTCACTATTATTCCAACTCTAGTGTGGTAGTACTAAATGTTTGAGTTATCCTACGTCGGTGGAATTTGAGGTCTTTGGTCTCTTTATATGGTCTTGAGCAATTCTCATCTCATAAGCTAGCTTTTGGGGTTGAGTTATACCCAAGGTCCATTTATTATGGTATCAGAGTCAGGCTCTTTTCAATTATTGTTACTGATGTTGGGCTCTCATTTATGTTGTCTACACTCCAGAGTGCATGCATGGGAGTGAGAGGGTGTGTTGAGTTGTCCCACACCGGTGGGATTTGAGGTCTTTGGTCTCTTTATATGATCTTGAATAATCCTCGTCTCATAAGTTAGCTTTTGCGGTTGAGTTATGCCCAATATATGTCCATTTATCATTAACTAGTTCCAACGTCTGATCGACCAAAGTGTGTAACTAATTATTGAAACTTTATTTTCGTTTTGCTCTTTTACAGTTAACGTGAATAGCTTACCAATTTACACAATCTGGCGCGCGCAAAAGGTAAAGAAATTATAATTATATACTAAAATTGTTAAAATTTTGTGTTATGATTTTGCCAACATTAGTTCAGACGAAAGAATAAAACTCATTACCAGTTCTCAAGCTCTTTTAAAATAGTTTATACTTTTTCTTGTTTTGCTTTCTTTATTTCTATTTAGTTGTAACATGAAAATTAATTAATATCAGATATTTTTAATATATTCAAGTAATTGTGTGGCTATAAATCAATTAACAAGAATCCCAGTACTTATTTTTTTCATTAAGCATCTCTTCAAATTTCACTATTTAAAAATCCATATGATTCAATTTCTCGATAGAGATTCTTAAATTTTACACCTTTTATTCTAACTATATCATTATTATTACTATTATTATATAAAACTATACTTATATATTAGAACTTTAATAATCCAATTCGTATAAATAAATTTTACTATTGCCATGAGTTTTTCTTTTCATTACATCTCCGCCGAAAATCTTGAATAAACCAAATAATTATTTTTCCTTCTTATTCTATACTATTATTGTAACAAATGTGGCTATCATTCTTCGTCTAATTCGATAATTAGATAAATGATCTAGCAATAATGGTATTTTTATTTCGTTTACCGAATCACATGAAATTTTACCCAACTTTATATCTGGAATGTATGAAATACGTATGAACGGAGGAAGAAAGAGAATTTTGTACTTAAATTGAATTAGAATTTATTATAATTTTAAATAGACACAAATGGAAAGAAATTAATAAAACATATCACACATCACATGTGAATTGGTGGATTTCTCATAGTTGGTGCGGCCGCGCGTGCAACCATTTTCATGATAAGAGATTATGATCCAACTAATCTAATCGGTACAACAATCTATTAGATCATGTCCTTAGACATGGTGATAACTATTTGGAGAATTGGCAAATTACTTTGGGACTCCGGAAAGATTAGTTAGATTAACTCTGCAACCTCCCTTTCTTTCTTTTTTTTCCTGTCTTCTTCCCTTAGAAGATTTAGTTACTAATATGGAGTAATTGTAATAGTTTGAAGATGAACTCTTATATTAATGTACACGATTTCAATTCTCCCTATCAATACAATTCCCCTTTATTACATTCATTACATTGGTGGTTTCATTGGAGCATAAGGAAGTTACTTTCTTGTAACTCTAATCACTAAATCATGTACGGTTTTGATGGAAGTGTAGATCTTCTCCAAAACTACAGGTGAAAAAGTAGGGCTCGGTAGTGAAGGTTCAGCAAAATATTGCTGATGATATGAGTGTGGAGGCGGTGGAAAAGAAGTCCATGGGATTTTGATTGTAACATTGGCAGTCACCCAATTGGTAGAGGATACATTTCCAGAACTAAAGGGTTTCAAAGTTCTACCTATTTCTCCTGTTATCTAAGGTATAATTTTTTCAGGTTGCCGTACTTGGTTTCAAGAACCTGATTTGGGTATTGTTTCCTTCAACGGTCTGATGGAATTTTGTTTACATTTTAAGCGACCTAGAGTTGCTAACAACCTGTTCGATCAAATGCCTAAACCTAATAGATTGTATGGGTACTGGTACTGCACAACATACGTTACTTCATTTTTCATTTGAACCTGGTTCAACAAATGGAGTTATATCCGAAGGTGTAGCACTGGTGTTTGATAATAGTCTTGTATGGAATTTTTGCTATAGTATGTTTGGTGAGATGTTGGCAATTGGGATGGGAGATCGAGCAAGGGCTTTTGCAGACCATGTGTTTGATGGAAATTTTCAAAAAAACAATCATGAGTGTAATTTCCTGTTTGCAAACAAGGAGCCGATTTTAATTTCTCTTAGTTATCACGATTACCGAATACCTACTGAGACAGAGGGATTGAGTAGAAATGCAGCTTTCCCTGAAAGCATATTAAACCTTCAATACGGACATCAATTTTCCATGCACCACTGTCGTTGCCTTGATACTGGACAAACACCATCTCTATTGACACTATGCGGAGCTGTTCAAAGTTGGCTCAAATGTCTTGATAATGAACCAGCAACTGTAGAGGTCTTTGTTGCTGCACTTGCATCAGCTGCAGAAGCTACACAGTCAAACCTTATGGACCAGATGCTTGACGAAATGCCTCCTTACTGCTCTAAGGTGTTCGATCATGGGCCATCAACTGCAATTGTCGTTCTCGCGGCAATGGTACTTCACTTGACAAATGGACATTCAGAAGAGGACCATTTATTTATTGAATGTCCTCAACTGGTTGAATCTAGAATATAGGTTTGGCGATCGCATTTCAAGTTAATTTCACAAAGCAATTAGTTTGTGATGGTGATTGGAGAGGCAACATTTAGGTTGCCAAATTTACTCAACTTCAGTTGAAGTTATCTCCTTTTGATTTTAGTGAGATTTTTACGAGTATTGAGCCTATTATACCCCATTTATTAGATATTATCGCACTACGAATCCATGCCCTGTAACTGGATAAATACCAGCCAGAGATTAACGATTGACTTTATCCATGTGTCCACCCGCCTTGATCCCTCATTACGCCCAGTCATACTTCGCGCCTTTGACAGAGGTAAAGATATTTCAGTTTATGCAGAATGTGAGCTCTCACTTCAAGAACTCTCATTTTCTGGTCTTTTGATGCTGACATTAGTTGTACATAAATGGTTTGAGAAAAGTGCTAAAAGAGCATTTACATATTTGTGTGTCAGTATTAGAGTTACGGAGTATTTGGTTTACATTACTCCATTACTAAATCCTTGTGTTGTAGCCAAATTCTATTCCTATTTCCAACTGAAGTACGTGTATATCTCCTTTTTATTTGATGACTATTTGCAGGTCTCTGAAGATGGTATGACAAAGCAGGAATTAATTGATTCATGGTTCAGAGACGTCTCTGCTAGCTTGCTTTTTGCTAATATCCCAGAAACTGAGTATCTCATTAGTGCAGTCACTAAGCTTCAGGCCTCCTTAGCCATTGCTAACACTTTTTTACGCTCATGTTGGTGTTATTGCTGGTTTTCATATCACAAGTATTATCACTAAGCTTACAGATGCTGCAAGTTCATATGATCTGGCGGATGATGTTAGCAACACAGATTTTAATAACAGGGTGTCCATTCACTTTGAGCTAGACCTTAAGAGCGAACTGAGGAAGGCCTTTATCAGTAAATCTATTGTCTTAAGGAGAACACGAACAACTTGTGAGGGGGCAAGTAGTGTGGCATCAATTGCAAAATGTTTCGAGGGTGCATTGGAGCCGTATAATTTGATGAAACTCGGTGGGTACCAACCATTTGACACAACATTTGTTAGCGTGATCAGTTCGTGTTCGACGCTTGCTCCATTTAGATAGGAGCAACAACTTCGTTCTAATGAGATAAGCAGGAGAGTAATATATGGTTGCAATTTTTAGTCGTTTGTTTATCATGTATTCAACCTCTGGATGTTTTGCTATAGTTGCAAGGAAATTGGAAGACAGGGGAGAAGTTGATATTGTTTTATGCACATTGAACTACATCCGAGATATTGTTTTCGATGCTACCATGTTCGAGATTGTACCTAGGTTCCATCTACTTGAATCCTATCTCGTGTGAAAATAGTTTGCCGCTAATGTAATGATGTTCACAGTTGGTGTGCGAATTGTTAACAAGCGTTGTTGGTGGCAGTGGCTCAAGAAAAAGCCTTGTTGGCTCACTGAGAGAAAAACTTTGTTTTCTAGTTAGGTGGCAGGTTTTTATGTGCATTTTGAACATCAGGACATTACAATTTAGTTAGTTAAGGATCCAGATTAGCCTTTTGACTCAAAATTCAGCATTCATTCCTTCTATTTTACTTGAGAACAACTTGTATCGAATGCTTGCTGCAGCTATGGTTGAATTTGAAGCTTCTATCTCTATTGCCATTATGTTAGCTCATGTACATGGTTACATATTCTTCTTTGGCCATACAGAACACTTTGGTTTGGCGATAATGGGTGGGGAGACTACAACCTATGTTGTTCTTGGCTCGAACCTTGAGGACAATGTTCTTATTGGGGACGGGAGTATTGTAAAAAATGTGGCTATGGTGGAAGACACATATGGAGAGTTGGCAAATTACCTTTGGGAACCCGGAAAGATGCCTATATATAAAAGAGAAACATAATCTATTAGCGCATGCTATGAAGTCGTCTATTTATTTTCTTCTTCTCTTGGAAGATTTGTTTACTAATTTTGAGTAATTAATATAACTTGAAGATGAGCTCTTATATTAATGTACACGATTTCAATTTTCCCTATCAATACAATTCCCCCATCATTACATTACGCGATGTGATAATGTATGCCACATCTCCTTTTGCCCCACAAAAGTTTGGCTAATGCAGGAACTAACAAAAATGGCAACCATTTTTTGAGTTTTATGAATACTCTCCCTGTTAGGAGTGAGTAAGTAATATCTAAATCCTATTCGTGCGAACAATTTGTTTTGAACAAGGCGTTTAGCTCTCTCTATATACACACACCACACATCTTGAAAAAATTTAGTGCCAAAATAAACTTCGTTTAACAATTTGACACACTTATTAAGAAAATTATTTAAGAACATTAAGCATAGGAGTTAATTAATTAATTAACACTTTTATCCCTTATCAGGCATTTTTAGAAGATTGGGTAAACTTTTACTAGAGTAACTCTAAGTTTGATGAAAAATACATAATGTGTTCTCGAGTTTCTAAAGTACGCTTATTATGGATAAAGACATTGGTAAATGACAATTATTTTAGACAGAAGGGATTCTTTTTTTGTCCCCTCCCTCCAAGAACTTCCTTGCTCTTGGGTGACTCGAACTCACAATCTATTGGTTGGAAGTGAAGGGTGCTCATCACTTAAGCAACCCACTTGAAGGGATTATATTTCATTTTGAAGTGAAAAGTGAAAACCAAAATAAGCGAATTTTTTATTTTACACATTGGAAGAATCCGTCTTGTTTGAGTAGACTATGCAAAAGGGTAAATACAGGAAAGAATAACATCTACGGTCCCATTTTATCGATATAGTCTGAAGCAATGAATAGGATAAAAGCACGAGTGAAGAAGTAAGATCACTCGGAAGAAAATGCAAAAATAAAAACATGCTTTAAGGGAGGGAGGTATCCAGACCAAAAAAATATGAGTATGTATAGCGACAATGACATAATGTCCAAAAGATGGATAAGTCAACTGTTAGCATTAATAATCTGTTTATATTTTAAAATAATTTTTAAACAATCTGTCAAACACTTAGTAAAAATAATATAGAAACAAAAACAGTGAACAGCGGCAACTGGAGAAGAAATATAGAATTATTTTTAGAATATAATCGAGCCCACTTAGTTCAAAGTGTGTCCCTTAAGGAAATTATTCCCTCACAGTACTCGAGGTTGATGGAATATCCCCTCCTAGGATAGAACGATTATCTTACCAGAATAGTACTCCGAATTCCGATAATAGCGAACCACTCAACAGTAGTATATCACACAGAATAAAGAAGAGAGTTTTTTCAGAAAGTTAGATTGTAGATCAATTCGTGTTGAATTCTGGAAAACATAAGAATTTATAGCCGTTGAAGGTACTGATTCTGAATGTTTGCAACCATTCATATTAGTTACCATTTGGAGGGAAATTCGAAAAAATCCAGGAAGAGAGAAAATGAATCAGGTCGGTCACAAGTCGCGGGTCGCGCGCGGGTCAAAGTCAATCCGCATTGGATGGATTCCTATTTATTAAATAATTAAGGAAAAGTTTGTCCAAAAATATATTCAATCCATCGATCTTTGACAAATCCAAATCCAAATCCGAAGCCGAAGCTGAAGCCAAAGCAATGCGAGGGATCCTTGCCTCTTCAACCCTTTTAGCAACTAGAAAAGGTGTAATGTAATATATACACCTCTTTTTTTTTTTTTTTCCTATGTGGGACAAATGCTTTAACCAAAGCAAATCCGTCATTTCACATTCACCTATATCGATACCCAACAATCCCCCATATGAATGGGTAATGGCCATAATATAAAAGAATGTGCGAACTAGTATGATATAGAAGAGCAGATTAACTGCATCTGGATAAGTAGGTTTCCCTTTGAACTTTCCGTAGTGAACTTATATCAGATATACTCGATCAATCGGTAGAATTGATATCTTTGAACCGTTGAACTTTGTTGTATACCTAGACAACATAAGTCACATAATCAACGCTCAACCGTTTATGGTTCTCACGGTTGTATTTGTTTCAGCCATGAACGCTGCCTTGTTTCATGAGTGCATAGAGAATAGGCCTTCACTTGTCATTCTCCTTTAAAGCGGCTTACACTTAACACTCACATAGGTAATTTCTAAACATGTGGTCCTACAACCACGTTATCTGGTCATATACTGCCAGATTTAGATAATCATTAAAAAACCTTAAGGCTTTTATTAACTCATTAACAAGCCATAAAGTTTTATCCTTATTTCTGAACATTGTCTTCCTCCGAGAAGGGGTTGAGTTATTTGACAATGTTGAACCGTCAGTCACAACTTTGTTTGATCCTTTTGAACCTAGCTATTGGGATCTCCAGTCTGCTAGGTAGATTTACCGCCATGAACTTGTCCTCGGCCTTAACCCCATTCCCATTAATGATCTACTAACTCCCTCTCTAGATAAGCCTTTTGTAAGCGGATTAGCTACGTTATCTCTTGACTTTACATAGTCAATCGTGATAACGCCGCTAGAGAGGAGTTTTCTAACGGTATTGAATCTCCGTCGTATGTGACGAGATTTTCTATTATACATTACGCTCCCCGCCCTACCTACTGCTGCTTGACTATCACAACGTATACATATAGGAACCAAAGGTTTGGGCCAGAATGGAATATCTTTTAGGAAATTTCGGAGCCATTTAGCTTCTTCACCGGCCTTGTCTAATGCTATGAATTTGGATTCCATAGTTGAACGGGCGATGCAAGTATGTTTGGATGATTTCCAAGACACTGATCCACTCCCTATTGTGAAAACATATCCACTCGTAGATTTAACTTCAGACGATCCAGTGATCCAATTTGCATCACTATATCCTTCAATCACTTCAGGATATTTATTATAATGCAAAGCATAGTCTTGAGTATATTTCAGATCCAAAACTCATTTCATTGCCATCCAATGAGTGTGATTGGGATTACTTGTGAACCGATTCAGTTTGCTAATAGCACATGCTATATCTGGTCGTGTACAATTCATGATATACATTAGACTTCCCAATACCCTCGCATAGTCCCCTTGTGATTTACTTTCACCTTAATTCTTTTGAAGTGCGTAACTCACATCAATTGGAGTTCTGGCAATCTTGAAATCCAAGTACTTGAACTTGTCAAGTATTGTCTCTATTTGTGAGATTGTGATAATGCTAAACCTTGTGGAGTTCTATGAATTCTTATTCCTAAGATTACATCAGCGACTCCTAAGTCTTTCATGTCAAATTTGCTAGCCAGCATGCACTTTGTAGCATTTATATTTGCCATATCTTTGCTCATAAGCATGTAATCAACATACAAACAAACAATGACTTCGTGGCCTCGAGTGTTTTTAATGTAAACACATTTATCACACTCATTAATTTTAAAGCCATTTGCCAACATGGTTTGGTCAAATTTATCATGCCATTGTTTGGGTGCTTGTTTAAGTCCATAAAGCGACTTTACAAGTTTGCGCAGTTTCTTTTCTTTACCAGGAGCCACAAAACCCTCAGTGTCACATCCCAAACTAGGGGAGGCACGACTGACACTCGATATTGTATTCGATCGACGTAGCCACTAAACATACTAGCTAATTAAACTGGGGCCCAACAGATCGAGCAGCAAAACATCTGAGAAACTAAGCCTGGACTATTAAGGTCATGACCTGAATAACAATAAGCCATATAAACAAAGGTAGACAAGCCAAAATAATAAAGAACTAGCTAGCCGATGAGGCCACAATTGGAGACATACATGCATACACACACACACACACATATATATATATATGCCAAGCGTATGAGCTGGAAACTGAAAACTACAAAAAGAAACCCATAATACATGGTCCACAATAGCCTTTAAGGGGTCGTTTGGTAGGCCGTATTAGGTAAAATAATCCCTTATAAAAATTTAATCCGTCCAATACCATGTTTGGTTGGTCAATTCAATTTACTCCTACCTAATACATGGATTAGTTATCCCTCATATGAGGGATTAACTAATACCAAGGAAAGTAAGGGATTACTAATCCTTGGATTAGCTATACATGGATAAGACTTAAAATTATTAAATCAAGGGTATAATTGTAAAGAATATTTTACATAGTTTTAAATCAAACACAAATTTAGATTATACATTGCATAATTAATTTTTAATACGATGAACCAAACACTTGATAAAAAATAATCCCAGCATTACTAATCCCTGCATTACTAATCCCTGCTAATCCCTGTATTACTAATCTCTGCATTACTTGTGTTCGTACCAAACGACCCCTAAGAGTGTCATAAGCATGGTCGAGACAAGGCCCCTACTATACCAAACTGTATAACAAAAATAACCATTTTACGAAAGCTCTAGGAAGAGTTGGAGCTTACCAACTAATAGCTGAACCTCGAAATCCTAGCGGAGGGGTCGATCAGAGTCCCTACTGGACCTTCACGGACAAAACAAAAATGCAGTGTCCCCAGGCAATGGGACATCAGTACGAGTAAAATATACTGGTATGTAATTCAGGCAGTAAATTCATTCATAGCTGATATAAAAATAATAATAATAATAATAGGGACACCACCTGATACTAAAACTCTGATAGCCTCCATGACCGACATCCGACTTCATAGTAATCAAATATGCATGGTATGTTCGTGTAATTGTATGTCGTGAATACATATATATATTGATGCAAATGCATGACATACCCAACCAAATTCTAGCAATGGTGGTATCATATTGCCAACCTGTATCATATTGCCAACCTGTGGCCATCTGTACAATATATATAGTTTTTCAGGCAAATAGGCCCCTTACCTCCTATTATAGCTCGAAGTCCATGCATAATATCCCATGTATGATATGAACTCTGAATGCACATAATAGGCCATAACAAGAACTTAGCCAATCTTGGCTCATAGGTACTCTTATCCTCAGATCTCATAATCACATTCGTATCGCATACAATTGTCTCGTGGAACCTTATATGCTTTCTTTTCTTTTGAATAAGCTTGAAAACATAACCAGACTTTTAGAAAGATAACTTGACTCTGAAGATGTTTATAAAAAAACTTAAGGTGCTTCACTTAGTCCTTATACCTAATTTCTTGATAGTTAGTAAAAGAAAGTATTTCAAAAATCAAGTGTTTTAGTAGTTTAAACAAAAAAAATTATATTTGAGATTTTTGAAAATTGACGTGTCACTTTAGAGATTTTAAAATACACTTTAACAAGCAAGAAGGACTGATCGTAATTTCTAAATGCCTTTATTTATTTTTAAGTCGCACAACCCAAAGATGAATAAGAATTCATATATATAGACATATAGTAAAGAAAGCCGACAAAATGACATATATAGATGTCGAGTACCCTATTTAATCGAATAGGTGGAATATCATCCTAATAGCATTATGAAAATACTTCAGCTACAATCCCAATGCCTTACACAGAAGGTTTTTCTAGCAATAAAATAATAAAATACCACATTTGACATCTTAGGAATTTCCCAGAATTCGTGCTAAAAGGAAGGACAGAGCTTAGCCTTAACATACCTTTCCAACGAACGACCGAATGCCTGTAGTTCCTTCACAAAAGTTGTTCCTTACGTACTAAGCTTCGAAAACACTATATATATGCAGCTTTTATGCACCTATAAACATTTCATAATTGAGTTTAAATCAGCAGATTTGCCATATAATACTAACTTGAAGAAACGTCCGTAGAACTTTGTAAAAACGATCGTAAAAGAGTCCCAAGATGATTATCATGGAAAACCAAGTATAAAACCTTCAGAACCAGCAAGAACAACAAATTTCTATCTTCCAAAAATAGCTCCAAACACAGCTAATAGAAGGGAAAAATGATTGCAAAGCGTAAGAATTACGTTTCTAGGCATGGGGGCAAATTTTAACGGTAGAAATCGTTAAAAACATACCTTAATCAATCAAGAACACCATGGAACATTCTCTTCAGCTTCCTTACTGTTTTAGGAAGAAAATAAAATGGTTTTACGTCTAAAAAGTCGAGTTTACCAATTTATCCAACTTGTTTGACCCGACCCGGTTCCCGACCCGATTTAAGCCTGGATAGTCACGGTAAAACGGTCATAACGTTTTAGGTCGATGTTGATTTTGATGTGAGGTTTTTTTGGTTACAAACTAGACACGTAGAACTTCGATTCGGTATGTTGTGGGTCCAATAATTCTTGATATATTAGGAGAAATGGTCTGGTACATTTGAGCCAAAGTTTAGAAAATTTGTTAGAGAAATTTACGATAACTTGTGTCGACCTTTATTTCGCAACTTACTTGACTCCAAAACTTAACATGTAACCAGTGTGATAATATAATATCTCATAGCACATTATTCTTAGCATATTAGACACTCTTGGTCTTATCCCACAGGTGTAAATTAACTCAAACCTTCCGAACGCGCGGGGTGCCACCCGAGCCATTTCTTTAACCACGAACCTTTGTTTAAGGGATTCCTTTGACCTACAGTTTTAGTTTAGTTCCTTGATATTACCACACATTTTCATTCTTATTCTCCCAATGTGCTACACCCAATCATATATACCTAATATAACCATGCCACATTACGTATATTACGTAAGGAAAAATAAAAATAAAACATGGGGTCTCACACTCGGGTTGTTCCATGTAAATTTCTTCCTCCAAATCACCATTTAAGAAAGTTGTTTTAAAATCCATTTGATGAATTTCAAGACCATACAAGGTTGCCAGAGCCACTAACACCCGAATGGACGTTATTCTTGTTACAGGCAAGTATGTGTCAAAATAATCAAGACCTTCCTTTTGTCTATAACCTTTGACCACAAGCCTTGCCTTATATTTGTCAATAGTGTCATCTGCTTTCATTTTTATTTTAAAAATCCATTTAAAACCTAAAGGTTTGTTCCCAGGAGGAAGATCAACTACTTTCCATGTGTGATTATCCAAGATTGATTGAATCTTACTATTGAATGAAGAGATGACATAGCCGCCTTGAAAGTTTGAGGCTCATTTTCAAGCAGGAATGTCAAAAAATTTGGATCCAAGGAAGTGGACGTCCTTTGACGTTTACTACGCCTTGGGTTTTCTTCGCTAGGGGCATTCTCCTTTCATTCTTCCCGTGGTAGTTTAAATTTTTCATTCGACGACTCACATTCAATTTTTTACGGATAGATGTTTTCAAAGAATTCAGCATTATCAGATTTAATTACCGTATTATTATAAATTTTGGGATTGTCAGAATCATGAACCCAAAATCTACATGCTTTACTGTTTGTTGCATATCCAATGAAAACACAGTCCATGATTTTTGACTCTATTTTCACCCTTTTGGGTGAAAGTACTTCTACCTTTGCTAGACACCTCCACACTTTAAAATATTTCAAGTTGGATTTTCTTCCTTTCCATTTTTCATAAGGAATAGAGTGTGTTTTGCTGTGGGGCACTCTGTTGAGTATTCGGTTAACTGTAAGGATAGCTTTCCCCCACAAGTTCTGCGGTAAACCGGAATTGATTAGTAAAGTATTCATCATTTCTTTCAATGCCCGATTTTTCCTTTCCGAAACTCCATTGGATTGTGGTGTGTAAGGGGCAGTAGTTTGATGGATGATTCCATATTCTAAACATATTTCTGCAAAAGGAGATTCATATTCTCCACCCCTATCACTTCTAATCACTTTAATCTTTTTATTCAATTGATTTTCGATTTCATTCTTATATTGCTTAAATGATTCTATTGCTTCATCCTTACTATTTAGCAAATAAACATAACAATATCGAGTGCAATCGTCAATAAAAGTTATGAAATATTTTTTCCCACCGCGAGATGGTATTGACTTCATATCACAAATGTCAGTGTGGATTAAGTCTAAAATATTTGAATTCTTTTGAAAAAACTTATACGAATGCTTAAAAATTTTTGATTCAGCACATATTTGACATTTAGATGTATTACACTCAAATTTAGGTAATATTCAAGATTAATCATTTTCAGCAAGATTTTGTAATTAACATGTCCTAAACGAACATGCCATAAATTATTTGACTCCAATAAGTAAGAAGAAGCAGTTTTTCCATTAATAATGTCAACAACCATTACATTAGGTTTAAAAAGGCCCTCCGTGAGGTAGCCCTTTCCTACGAACATATCATTCTTACTAAGTACAACTTTATCACTAACCAGCACGCACTTAAACTCATTTTTCACGAGTAGTGCGGCTGAAACTAGTTTCCTCCAAATTGTTGGAACGTGCATGACGTTGTTGAGAGTCAGCACTTTTCCGGATGTCATCTTCAACAGAACCTTGCTACATCCTTAAACATTGGTTGTTGCAGTATTTCCCATGTATATCTCCTCTTCGGGTCCAGCGGGAGTGTAGGTTGCAAATGCTTTCTTAATGGCATACACATGTCGAGTGGCGCCATAATCAAGCCACCACTCCTTTAGGTTACCAACCAAGTTGCACTCAGACAACATTGCACATGGGTCATCAACATCTACTACCATGTTTGCTTGACCCTTGTTTTTCGCTTTGTCCTTCCTGGGGGCACGACAGTCAGGAGCTTTAAGGCCTGCTTTACCACAATTATAATAGTTGCCCTTGAATTTTTTTCTTGTTAGGATACTTCTCCTTTCTAGAAGGTCTCTTCCTTTTCTTGTTCTTTTTCGGAGCATCATTTTCAACGACGTTTGCCCCTTCAATCAGTGAACTCTTACGGAACTTCTTCTCGGCAGTTTTGTTTTCTTCCTCGATCTTGAGACGAATAACAAGACCCTCCAACTTCATTTCCTTTCTCTTGTGCTTAAGATAATTCTTGAAGTCTTTCCATAAGGGCGGCAACTTCTCAAATAGTTGTCACACCTCTTTTCGTACACTCCCCGAAGAGGAATATATAAAAGATTTTTTCCAATTAAAGTGACATTATTCGAAATGAGATAATTTATTTAATTTTATCAGAGTTGCCACTTGGAATATTTAATTGGTGTTCCAAGTCACCGATTTATTTTTATCCCAAATCGAGGAGGATTTCAACTTTCCTTTTGAAGTCTCCGACCAGAAATTCTAAGTAAGGAATTCTGTTAACCCAAGGGAAGGTTTTAGGCACCCTCGGATTCCGTGGTTCTAACACGGTCGCTCAATTATTGTAATCGGCTTATAATCTGATTTTAATACATATTATTAGCCTATAGTGCATTTTACTTTATTTCGCTTTTCCACTTTTAGAAATATTAGAGAATTGCAATGTTAATCAAAATATATCACAAATTACGTCACATAAATGCACCCCTAATTAGTAGAACTTTTAATTAAACATTGAGATTTTGGATTTGGGTCACATAAATATGCACCCGAATTTAGGAAATTTAATTATTACAATAACGCGCCTAAAGCAAACTACGCATTTTTAATTCTTCGAGGGCCATAAAATTTACTACATAGCGCACCTCAATTTTTCTAAGTGTTTAATTAATGACGGCCATATATTTGTAATTTCAATTGGCATGGCACGCCTTAAATTATTTGAACGCTTCGTTGTTTGAATTTTATTGAAATCGAGTCACCTAAAAGGCACCCTCGAAGTTAACATTGTTACTAGCCTTAATACTGATTTGTAGAAATAATCGCATTAAAAGGAACAGATTTTTAAATCACATAAGTCAATTACAAACGACCCTTACCCTCACAAAAGAAATAAAAATGACCAGAAGCTGATTGCACTAACAATACTATTCATTCTAAGGCAGCACTATTAATCTATTCTAAGGCATCACTATTCATTCAAGCCACAATCTTAACAAAGGCCTAATTGCAGACATAGTCATTAAATCCATAAATACAATTACATACAAAATTCTACACCAACAGTACCATTTTATCATAACAGACTCAGAATATACCAACTAACAGATTTACGAGCATAGCCATCAAATTCATAAAATAACCACATTCCAACTTTCTATCCACAACACTATTTCTATAACAATTGTATCAGTTGATTTCTGATACTAGTATTCGAAGAAAAGAAACAACTAGAATTAGGACTCCATACTAATTTCAGCATTTATGTCTGGATTTCACAGCTGATATGTTCCAAATCCCAGAAATAGTATGATTCTACACAGGCCACAAAATTCAGTATATACTCACTGCATCAACTCCATCGATTTCAACATTATTTATTCCCTTGTAAGGAAGATTTATCAAGACAACAAATATGAAACATGCATTGGTTTTCCCTGTAACTGATTCAAAAATGTTTACTAACTATCATGTTCACCTGTCCTAGTGCTTTAATGAAATTACAAAGAGAACACCATCTGAATCTCATAGTAGTTAAAGAACATCATTTGAACTAGATTTCGATAATATTAGACAAACAGTCCTGCTAACTACAATTGACAACAAAGAGACATGTACGAATACAGTTTTTTGAATTTCATCTTTCATATATGACCTTAAGGTTTTTGTCACATAGAGAGCATTATTTGAAACAACATAGATATGATATATGGACTCTATCATAATAATGATTCAATCATTACTTGTACTGAACAACAGTAGAGTTGAGATAGAAAACTAACGACTGCAATTAGCCATTAACAATTAAAAACAACCCTGAAACAGAAATCCAAAATAGACATCAATACAGGCAGAGGTAGCATTCAGTCACTAGTGAACAAGCTGGGCAGAACAACACAAGACCTCAATGAACAGAGAACATATGAGATAATAGTTATTCAATGACAAAAACTGATTATCATTCATGAAGGAGCAAACTAATCAAACAAACAGAAACGGATGCTCGAGCAAAAAAAAGAAAATGAACAACAATCGTCATTCCATGACAGCAAATATAATTATCAATTGGAAACCAACAATTTAAGCAGAATAAACAGGATACTTAAGGATGTAAGGGATTGAATCAGCATATACCGAGCAACTTATTGTATTCATACTTTAAATGAAATTACAGGAATGCTTTGGGGACATACCTATATGAAATGAAAAAAATCCAGGACAATTTTTCCACACAGCAGCGAGCTCAACAGTAACCAGCAATTGATTTCACTTCAAAATAAGATCCCAGATTTTCAGTTCGAGTACTCAGACTGCCCACTACTAGAACTTTCAATTATTTCTAACTGCCCACTACTAGAACCTTCTATGATTTCCTGATTTTAGTTCTAAATGGGCCAGAGTTGACTCGGCCCCAAGGTAAATGGTCTTACTTTGATTTCAAATAACCAATCTTATTGTGGGCCTAAATTTCCAAGGCTATTTAACTCGTAGCCTCTTTAACACATAACCACTACTGACTCGACTAATCTAAACCTGTTTACGACCTAACTAAATAGGAAATGAGGACTACATTCCTAAAGAAATGGAGTAGAAGATGAGACTAAGTAGCTAAAAAGACCGAAAATAACAGAAGCGAAAAAGAACAAGGGAAAAGAAATCACCTAGGACAACATCTTCCAGTAAAAGAAATTCGATTTTAAAACAAAAAATTAACTTTAATCATGTGTTCTTGTTAAGAACACCTGATTAAAGCTTGTTTTAGCTTCAAACTCGGTTTCACTGAGTTTCGATTCTAAGAAATTCATATCTTAGGTTTTTCTCTGATTTTGAAGGTTTTGGGGGGTAACGGAAGGAACACTGTTGCTTGAGGTATGTATGAGGTCGGTTTTTGGGCTGATTTTGGTGTGATCTAAAGGAAGACAGCCATGGTTGTTCGTGTTGAAAGGGAGCTAGGGTTTTCAGATGTAGGGGTGTTCGGAGATCAAAGGCGGAGATGAGGGAGGTAGGTTAGGTTTGGAACAGATTTATATGGGGGACGGGATAATTCCGAGCCGTTGGATCTTCTCAGATCAACGGCTCAGATCAAAAGGGTTGTTTGGGCTGCGTGATTAACATTGAACGATTGGGCCTAATTTTAATCTGGGCTGGTTTAATTCTAGCCCAATCCGATTTTCTCTTCCTTTTTTTAATTATGGTCCTTAATTATTTATTTTAAACTCCCTTTTTAATTTTAATAACTAGATTACTTAGTAACTAAAATCTTAATTCACCTAAATGCAAAATTGTTCGAAATTATATATTTATAAAAATTAAAATAACCCTTGAATCTAAGAATTGAAGATTAAAATTAAGAAATTATAAATTGAATCATTTTTTATGATTTTTCAATTTGGTAAAACAATTAATTACTAATTTAATCCTAAAATGTAAAATGAATCCTAAATGGAATGCGTGATGTTTTTTTCCCATTATTTTCATGAATTAATTATTTACAATTAGATCTTATTTTTTTTGTAATAATGGCTAAATTAAAACTATTTTATGTACTTCGGATACGGTAAAAATTACGTGCTCACAGTAGCCACTTGGAATGCTTCATTCACTAACATGCCTTCAACAATAAGGTGATGGAAGATAAGTTGAAGCTCTTGAACTTGGGTTCCAACGGTTTTTCTATCCACTATTTTGTAGTCTAGGAATTTGGCAACCACAAACTTCTTCAAGCAAGCATCTTCGATTTTGTACTTCTTTTCAAGTACACTCCATAATTCTTTGGAGGTCTCTACTGCACTACAGATGTTGTACAAGTCATCTTCTAGGGCACTCAAAATGTAGCCTTTTCACAAAAAATCAACCTATTTCCATGCCTCAACTATCATAAATTTTTCATTGGCCGGCATATCAGTAGCAGGGACAGGAGGGTCTTCGTTGGTGAACTTCTGCATACCAAGGGTGGTCAGCCAAAAGAGCATTCTTTGCTGCCATCCTTTAAAGTTGACACCGGTGAACTTCGCAGGTTTCTCAGCCGGTGGAACAACGGTACGAGTTGTAAGAGTAATCGTTGGTGCAACATTCGCAGAAGAAGTAGCACTTCCACTTGCCATTTCTTTTCACTGTCAAAATTGACAAACTAACTTATTAATCAGAATAGCAAAATAAAATTTTTCAGTAGCAACGATGAAGTTTTTATGTTCTTCAAATCGTTGTACAAGTATGAACTCTAGTATTCCAACGAAATTTCATACGTAGTAGAAAATCACACAGGTTTTAGTCTCAAAATACAGATTAATATAAACAGATAATTTCCTGAAGATTGTTAGCATTAATAATCTGTATTTAAAATAATTTTTAAACAATCTGTAAAATACTTAGTAAAAACAGTGTAGGAATAGAAACAATAAACAGCGGAAACTAGAGAAGAATAGAAAAAATGTAGAATTATTTTCAAAATATAATCAAGCCCACTTAGTTCAAAGTGTGTCCTTAAGGAAATTATTCCCCTCATAGTACTCGAGATTGATGGAATATCCCCTCTCAGGATAGAACGATTATATTACCAGAATAGTACTACTCCAAATTCCGATAACAGCGAACCACTCAACAGTATTATATCACACAGAATAAAGAAGAGAGTTTTTTCAGAAAGTTAGATTGCAGATTAATTCATGTTGAATTCTGGAAAAAATCAAGAATTTATAGCTGTTGGAGGTAATGATTCTAAATGTTTGCAACCATTCAGACCAATCACTAGGTTGGAGGTACTGATTCTGAATGTTTGCAACCATTCAGATCTGTCACCAAGTTTGGAGGAAAATCCGAACAAATCCGGGAAGAGAGTAAACGAATCGGGTCGGTCACAAGTCGCGAGTCGAGCGCGGGTCAGGGTCGATCCGCTTTGGATGGATTCATATTTATTAAATAATTAATTAAATAAATAAATAAGGAAACATTTTTATAAAAAGATAATCAATCAATCGATCTTTGACAAAGCCGAAGCCGAGCCGAGCCGAGCCGAGAGAGCGACGCCGACGCCGCGAGGTGTCCTTTCCTCTTCAACTTTTTTAGCAACTAGAGAAAGTGTAATGTAATATATACACCTCTCTTTTTTTTTTTTTCCTATATGGAACAAATACTTTAATCAAATCAAAAGAAACCTTTTATATTCACTTCACCTTTATCGATATCCAACATCAACATTATCAGTTGAACGAGAACTAGAGGTTCACGAGTTCCACCAACTAGAAGAGAGAAACAGAAGAGTGGCTGCTATACATGTACCTCTCAAAACACCATTACCATATATACATAAAAATAAAGCTAGTTATATAAGGCACAATCATTATGACGTGGTGCAGAAGTGAAGAGATGTGCACTCTTTCCATGTAATGCTCAGGACACGTATCTGATTGCGATTGACTGTGATTGATTAATATTGGTTCTCCCTCTAACTGATTCAAAAATGTTTACTAATTATCATGTTCACCTGTCCTAGTGCTTTGATGAAACTACAAAGAGAACACCATTTGAATCTCATAGTAGTAATTAAAGAACATCATTTGAAATAGATTTCGATCATACTAGACAAACAGTCCTGCTAACTGCAGTTGACAACAAAGAGACATGTACGAATACAATTGTTTGAATTTCATCTATCATATATGACCTTAAGGTTTTTGTCACATAGAGAGCATTATTTGAAACAACATAGATATGATATATGAACTCTATCATAATATGATTCAATCGTTACTTGTACTGAACAGCAGTAGAGTTGAGATAGACAACTAACGACTGCAAGTAGCCATTAACAATTAAAACAACCCTGAAACAGAAATCCAAAATAGACATCAATACAGGCAGAGGTAGCATTCAGTCACTAGTGAACAAGCTGGGCAGAACAACACAAGACCTCAATGAACAGAGAACATATGAGATAATAGTTATTCAATGACAAAAACTGATTATCATTCATGAAGGAGCAAACTAATCAAACAAACAGAAACGGATGCTCGAGAAAAAAAAGAAAATGAACAACAATCGTCATTCCATGACAACAAATATAGTTATCAATTGGAAACCAACAATTTAAGCTGAATAAAAAGGATACTTAAGGTTGTAATGGATTGAATCAGCATATACCGAGCAACTTATTGTATTCATACTTTAAAATAACTTACAGGAATGCTTCGGGACATACCTATATGAAATGAAAAAAATCTAGGACAATTTTTCCACACAACAGCAAGCTCAGCAGTAACCAGCAATTGATTTCAATTCAAAATAAGATCCCAGATTTTCAGTCCGAGTACTCAGAAACTTCTCTTCTATTAAAACTCTATTTTTTCTTCAATGTCAATTTTCCTCCCACTGTTATATTTTTAGTCAGTAGCTAGAATCCCCCATCCTGATAGACTTTTCCCCCTTTTATATGTAATTCTGGAAAAACTAGACCCCCCCTCTTTCCAGATTTTTTTTATTTTATTCCTTTTTCGTTAAAAAAGTTTTTGTTCCCCACTCCTCACACGCATCTCACTCCTCTCCCTTCACAGATTCCATTAGCATGTGACTACCATCAACCTCAAAACAAAAATCTTTTACAACTTATAAAAAATACTTTTACACCCTCCCCCCCCCCCCC